>PVIY010029377.1:0-32087 GCA_004026745.1 Myrmecophaga tridactyla
CCCTAAAACTGCCCTTATCAGTCACCAGTGACCTTTGCATTGCTAGTTTTCATCTTAGTTGATTGAACAGAAGATTTTTTTCTCAGTCTTTCCTCCTTAAAACACATGCCCTGAATTGAGCTCCCGACAGTATCTCCACAAAGCCAGTTTCTTCTCAATTCTTCCACTTCTAAGTTGTAACTCTGTTCTTCCAGTTGTACAGGCCAAAATACTTGGTGTTATCCTTAATTTCTCTTTCTCTCTCTCCACTCACATCGGTCCAACAGCAAATCCTGTCATCTGTACATTCAAAATATACTCAGAATCCAACCATTTCTCACCATCCCAAATACTACTAGCCTGGATTAAGCCACTTTTATTTTATACCTGGATTATGGCAATAGAGTCCAAACTGGCCTCCCTGCTTCTGTCCTTGGCTTGTTGCATTCTAGTCTCAACACAGTAAGATTTCGCATACTGTCAGAATATGTCAGAACATATTTTTGTATTTCTCTCTGTATATCTCTTTTTAGCTCTCTCAAAAGGCAAAGCACTCACTATGATCTACAAGGCCCCTCGGGCATCATGTTCTGCTACATTCCCTATTATTTTCTCCATTCCATCCCCTTTTTTTTCTCAGGGCCTTAGCACTTGCTGTTTCCTTGCCTGGAATATTCTTCCTCTAAGATCTGCATGCCTCACTTCATTTACTTCTTTACTTCCCTGGCTCCCTTATCTAAAACTTCAAATACTAAGCCACCTCCAATGGATATTTCATGTTCCCTTTTCCACTTTACTTTTTTTCCTAAGCTCTTATCACTTTCTAAAATACTGTCTATTTTACTCATCTTGTGGGTTGCCTGTCTCCTCCATTAGAATTACAGCTCCATAAAAGCAACAATTTTCATTCTTAATCACTATTTCTCAAATGTCTCAAAAAATGTTTGCATATAGTAGGTGCTCAGTAAACAGTGTTGTATAAAAAGTAAGTGCCTAGAATGCTTTAAGGAGTCTGCAAGGCAACAAACAATAGGCCCATCGTGGGAAGGAAACTGCTGAAACATGGAACAAACAATATCCTGTAGGAGATCACCGCACCATGTTCATATTCACACCTCTAAACATTTTAACATTCAGTCAGTTTATGAATAAAAATACATCTTTGGAAAATATCTAATTTATAATAGGCAAACTAGGCTATTTGAAAAAGGAGTAGCAAAATAACTTAAATTCTAAGGCTGATGTAGCCTCTGTTTATTATAAAAGAATGGCCTTTTTATTTGCTTTAGCATAAACAATTGTGACAAATTGGCCAATATTTCCTTTAGTTACGCTCATAATTTATTTTAAACAGCATGATAGGCTTACATTACCCATCTCATTTTCAATATCCATATGGCAACCATTACGTAAATGATCCTTAAAAATGAACAATGCTGTTTAGAATATAGTATATATTACGCGCTGCCAAAATCACGATTATGTGAAAGAAAAAAGCCATTGAATCATCCTTAAAAAAAAAAAAAAGAAACACATTCTAGTATAATTATAATAGGAAATAGCTGGTATGATTAAGCTAATGTCAGGAACACTTTACTCAAATTCATCAAGATGACATAAGTTGGAAGAGGTTTTAAGATGACAATAAAACACATTTAAATTTTTCAAGGAGCAGAGTTTAGGAAAGACTGAAAATTAGCCGTTAGAAAAGTTGAAATCCTGTGTAGGGAAATCATGACTTAGAAATGAAGTAGGCTGGTGTGGTACTTTGTTAAAAACCCAGATAAATGTAATGAGAGGAACACTTGTGATTATTAATGATAACTTTAGATGTTTCAGAATGTGCAGCAAAGAGATGGAATTTAATAAGAGTTGTGTATTTGTCATTATCCCCTAAATTATGTTTTCTTTTGTTGATTTGAGTCAGCAAAAAAAAGAATTTTGGATAATATTTGCAGCCTATTGAATTGAAAGAACTCTACAGAAGACTAGAAGTAGAGCTATCATGTTGGTGGTCAGGCACCATGTTAAACACAAAACTGTATTCCAGCTAGATTGTGCTAAGAGATTCCTCAGATACTACATTTTGAGATAAAAGGTGTCTTGCCATATTCAGTTATAGACATCCAGAATTTTAGCGTTTGGTTTAACTCCTTTGTTACACTTGAAGAAGTATGGATATGAAAGTATTAACAACTTCCCCATGGTCACATAAGCCAGGGTTATGTCAGAATAGGACTGGAACCTATCACACCTACCATCAGGTCTCCTTGCTGTCATTCAGGATTCCCAATCTTTTTTGCTGCAGGGTGAGATGACCAAATAAGTACATACACATTCGCACTTACTTATATATATATATTATATATATATACACACAACTTTATTTATGATGCTTAATTCCATTTATTTAAATTCCATTTATTGTCTAATTCCATCTACAATGGGGAACCAGGTTCACAGGTACCTACAGATATGCTCAGTCATATGAACAGATGGTTAGCATGTCATCTTGGACAGTTTGATAAAGTACCATTTTTTCTGCACAGCACCCAGAGTCTGGGTTTTTTAATAGCGCTGGTACGTTTTAAGGCCAGTGCAATGGCATGAGTCCTTTTAGCTTTCTTTTAGCAAGCACGTAGAAAAGATCAGAAGTGTGTAATGATTGTTACAAGGGCAAGGATCTAAAACTGTTACATGAAACTAGAAAAGAAGAAATAGGCTATGAAAAAAATAGCGTATTTGCTGCCTCATTACCTTCCTTCATAGCACGGCAGAGATTGGGTATAAGGGACATGACTGCTTTGCCAGGATATTGCCCCTAAATGATGTTTAAAAACTCAGGAAAAAAAGAAAAAAGCACATAGCTGAAAGGCATGACTGTCAACATTTCTTTTCTAACAATATGATACTTTTTATCATATTCTTTTCTAACAATATGATACTCTTTTTAGAACTAACTTCAAACACTAGACTGTACTATAAGCCTTCTATTATCACCATTTTCTAAAGAAAATATCTTGCTCTTTATAGTTTTTGAAGCTGCCTCATTAAAAATCTGGAAATTCTAAATAAATTGTACTAGTTCATGGAGATTTATTTTGATTTGGGGGACCCTTGTCTTTGCTTGCATGTATGGTTGAAATATGCACTTTGTAACTCCCTAAAGCTGAGCTTTGCTAAGCAGTGCACCTGCCTTTTGTAGGCTAGTAGATTTTTCTACCTATCAGGGAGGTGTTTGGGTGGTTTAGGTCAAGGAGGTGAAATTGTAAAAGGACAAGCATATGGATTGCATAGTGAGGGATCTTAATGATACCCAGTGCTGTGTAAGTGGAGAGCACTGATGGTGGGATTTGTTAACCCCAAGGAACTGCCAGTACCACCACGGGGCTTCTGAGAATGGAACAGGAAAGTGAATGTCAGCGCTGTGGGGATGTTCCTCTGCCAGGAAATCAGCCTGAGAAACCTTATATGTTCTACCATCTGTGTCTCCCCAAATGTGGAACATCATAAAAATTCTGGCAGTTGGCTAGATTCAAATACAAATATCAACTCTATTGATAAAATAACAGCTTGTGAGAGCAAAAAAGAAGCATTAGGAAATGTTCAGTCCCTTAAAAAAAATACAATAACTGAAGTTAAATTTAGAGGCTGAACTGCCAAAATAAGTTTATTAAAAAAAAGTCTTGCTTTTTCATTTATATGTAACAAAACAAAGCAAAATTGGAGTTATAATGAGGGTACATGTTTAAAAAGAAATGCATTTTAAAGTGTGGAAAGGTCCTTGAACATGGGTAGAAGAAACCACAGGAAGTTTTAAAATGTTAGAATGAAATGCTGAGGAAGGCTATAGAGTTTGCCCAGGAATTCTTTCTTGGTTATAATGGAACATGCTGGACTGGCTTTTTTTTAGCATCTGTTTTAAGCTCGCTGAAAAGCAAAAAAAAATCCCAGATGTGTTTGAAGCTAGGATTCCAGTTGTGATTTAAGTCCTACCAATCAGATGCTCTCAAATGACTCTTGGGTTCAGAACTGAGTTAGTTAAGGAGCGAGGCCCAGTGTGTGAAATGCTTTTTGTCTATACAGATTTAGCAGGATTTGTGTCTCTCTGTGGGCAACAGTGGCAGTGGTGGGTTCCTTGTCCCCAGATTATTTTGTTCCCAGATAAAATAAGAGTGACCCAGGAATCCCAGAAATCGCAACTGCCTTATCAGGTCAGTTCTACTGTCTGTTTCTAGGAGTCCTATGTGTTTCATGGAGGCCCAGCCTAGACCCAGCTCCTATAGCTCTTGTGACAATTTTGTAAGCACCTAATTCCTAGTATTTATCTTGTAATTTCCTATATTAAATCATCTCCTGCTTAAATTGTCTGTTTTCTGTTGTCACAATGGTAGAATGCATCCTTATCATATGCTTTCAACGTAGTCCTGCCAGAAGAACTGGGGAGGGAAAAGGACTAAATGTATTCAAAGTCCAGTCCCCCAAAGTATGGTTGTTCTCTGTTTTGTTTCTTCTTGTATCAAA
Source organism: Myrmecophaga tridactyla (assembly GCA_004026745.1). Lineage (NCBI taxonomy): Eukaryota > Metazoa > Chordata > Mammalia > Pilosa > Myrmecophagidae > Myrmecophaga > Myrmecophaga tridactyla. The sequence goes on from PVIY010029377.1 coordinate 4,504, forward strand.
ACCAGACCATGCCTTTGATCTTCGCAAATTCTATAACCTCTCTGTGCCCAAGAAAAAGAATAGTGCCTACCTCATAGTTGTGAGAATTAAATTAAAAATGTATATAAAGCACTTAGCATGATGCCTGGCAAATAGTAAATGATCAATAAATGAGATCTCCTGTGTTATTACCTCTACAGACTTCCATCATTTTTTTTTAAAGATACATGATAAATATCCCTTATATTTGTTTTCTTCTTTCCACTAATTTGCACACCCTAGAGGAAAAGAATCAGGCTTCTTTCATCTTTCTGTCTCTAGAGCATATTACAAAGTTTGATGCTTAGTAGGTATCAAATGCTTCCTGAATGTCTGTTTCTAAATGAAGAGTCTAAGTTGAGAAGGATTCTTAAAATCTCAAGGTATCTCGGTCTTCTATTTTCTTCTGGGAAATTAGAATACTCCTTAATACTTCCTGATAACGAAGAAGAAAAGAATCAACGATCTAAGATCTTTGTACATTATTCATTTCAAATCCAGATAAGATAAACGTGAAACCCAAACTTACTGTCCTGTGATCAAGTTCACAACCCTACAAACCTACAACCAGTTCTCTATAATCTTCCTATTTGATTATTCTATGGTGTCGCCTTAAATAGAAGATGGCCATTAAAGTCTCAGCGCCTTTGGAATCTACGACTTTGAGAGGTGAGCGTTTAAAAAATTGGACCATTTTTGGATGCAACCCTTCAAAGAGTTATTGAAAACATCCATGCTTTCCTTAAATGGTATGATTTGATCTTTTTTGATTACTGAAGATTGTACATCCGGGTCAATAACTGCACTATGATACAGTAGGGTGGCATTGCAGAGTAATTAGTCGTCTCTAAGGATTTCTACCCTGAAAGCAGATGTTTTTCCTTGTTTAATCTTTGTCTTCTTTTATAGTTTTGTGTTCAGTTTCTTTTCTCATTCAGAGACATTCAGTTATCTTTCTTGCTGTCATCAATATGCCTGTTTCCAGAAGCTCTCATGAATTTTCAAATTTTCTTCTATTAATTTTCAGGGTTCCAGAAAATCAAGCAAAGAAGCTTATTGCAACTGTGCCCAAACTAAGAGTAAATTAATTTTGAGTGGGTGTAGAAAGGAATTTTAGTGGGTGGACCATTTGGTATTGCTTTTGGCCCTTGGAGTTTTTCCTTCTCTTCTGAGTTCCATTGGAGTTTGGATAATTCAGGAGACCAGGAACACAGCCTTAGATATGTTAGACTAAAAGTCAAATCAGAACACTGAAGCAGCAATGAATAGGGTTGATTTCAGAGACATTAGATCTCTGTGTATAGTAAAATGATGCAGCCACTTTGAAAAACATTCTTAGGTGTTCCTCAAAAAGTTAGACATAGATTTACCATAGAAAAATGAAAGAAAATGTCCATACAAACTTGACATAAATGTCCACAGCATTATTGATAAACAAAAGGTAGAAACAACTCAAATGTCCATTGGCTATTGAATGGATAAACAAAATGTGAAATATCTATACGATGGAACGTTTTGGGCCATAAAAAGGAAGGAAGTATTGATAAGTGCTAAAACATGGATAACCTTGAAGACATTATGCTAAGTAAAAGAAGCTTACCACAAAATACCATATATTATATAATTCCATTTATATGAAATGTCCAGAATAGGCAAATCTATAGAGACAGAAATTAAATTAATGGTTGCCTGGGACTGGTGGGGATGAGGTAGGGGGGAGAGGAGTGTGGTAGCTAAAGGGGTTTCTTTTTGGGTAATAAAAATATTCTAAAGTTGGTTTTGGAGAGGCTTGTGCACTCTATGGATATACTGAAAAACATTGAATTGTGTACTTTAAATGAGTGAACTGAATGGTGTGGAGATGTGGAACAGCATGTATGCCAGAAAATCATGTTTTTAAAGCTAATGCGCTCCTTTAAACCAATTATAAGTGGGACCTTTTCAAGAGGCGACTTCAGTTAAGATGTGGCCAGGACGGGTCTTTATCCTCTTACTGGAGACCCTTATGAAAGAATGAAATTCAGACAGAGAGAAAGCCTGGAAGCAAGAAGCTGAAAGCCATAAAACCTAGAAGAGGAGGGGGAGACTAGCAGACGCCATGTGGCAGGGAAGCCAAGGATGGCTGGCAGCTGGGCTTTGGGGAGAAAGCATCACCTTGTGGTGTCTTTCAGACATTTCTTGGCCTATAAGTTAAGAAATGCTCATTGTTTATGTCAACCCATTCTACAGTATCTGCTTTCCGCAGCCTAGAAAACTAAAACATATGTGAAATACATCTCAAAGCTGTTACCAAAAAAAAAAAAAAAAAAAAAAAATCTAACAAAGCTGTTACCAAAAAATATATGACAAAGTGAATTTCAGGCTCCAGGTAAAAATCCACTAACTTCAAACACTATTTTATCCAACAAACTTAGACATGGACAGTTCTTTAATGTGTATTGTAGAAATATTCTGACTAAAAATAGTATTTTTGGTGAGAACAAATGCTCTTCCCAAATTGCTTATCTATATGTTAGGAATTTAACCAAATATCATCACTCCAAATTTATACCAATAAATAGGAAACTTTCACATGAACAACTTTGTGCTCAGTGTTTCCCTCCTAAGCTTTTTTTTTTTTTCCCCATAATGAAGGACATTGCTTTCTGGAATCTCATTTGTAGTGTGGCACAAACAGGGTTTCTTAAATTAAAGACTGGAAGATTCCATAGCAGAAAGATGATTAATTGGCACAGAAGAATTTCTAGCATTCTGGTTAACTTTTAGTGGAGTCAACTTGCTTTCCTTTCCTTTCCATTTTGACTCTAGGGATCGTGGAAATACAAACGCATGTAGTTTGGACAGGAAGCTTCTCAGACTTAATCAGAAACTAAAGGGCATCGGGCAGCACCGCTGTGTGTGGGAGTTCTGTCACACAGAGGCCCATTCCTGGCCTGTCAGGAATTTCTGCATGGGGCTGGTGACATACTTTGTGTCTTCTCAGCCTACTTTCCATGTTTTTCAATTTGGGCTCTGGGAAGGATGCATTGGCTTATTGACCTGAGATGTTTCTCTGAAATGCTCCACAACAGGATTCTCATCTTTCTATATTTCTATACAACACAACGATATGACATTCCATTACCGAGTACATTTAAATAGAGAATAGAAAAAAATTGTTAGTGATTCAGTCTGAATGGTCTAAAGGCAAAGAGTTATACTAAAATAAATGTATTTTATGAGCATTCTTTTAGATTGTTTGAAAAAAATTATGCCGGGACTGATAAGGAAATCTCATAATTACCTACATAGCCTATTTTTATGTAAAATTGAACATTTTTTTTTACCATATTACGAGAAACTTGTATGCCTGTATGTGCATGCACTCGGGGGTATACGGGCATGTGTACATATGTCTGTGCTCATAACTTGGACACATAATATTTGCAAGAATTCAGTTACCACAATAGGACAACAGATAAAATTATCAGTATTTTCAAGTCATTAAATGTCTTTTGGATCACTGATTCTCCAGAATTTTAAAAACTAAGTTAAATTAAAAAAAAAGATTTATAGTTTTTCTAATAAATTTAGCATTATGTTGACCATTTGGAAAAAGTTATTTTAAATAATTATTCAAGTGATTTAAATTGTAATGTGCCATTTCCTCGCTTTCCAGCTATAAGATTGGTGGGAAGCCCTTAGATAGTAAGTAGCATCCTGAAGTACTCCTTCCGGGGATTATCTAACGGCACAGAAACCATTTTCTCAGCAGTAGAGAAAATCCATTTCAGTCTTAAGTGTAAAGGGGACTGTTTCTAACAAAACAAATTAAAAATGCCTCTCTCAAGGTTACAGCTTAGAGAGGAACTCTGAACCAATAGAAGGCAGGCAGCCTTGCTTCCTCATCCTCTCTTCAACCTCCAACTGCGTCCTCATCCCCAGCCTAGGATGCTGAGCCCACAGAAAACATGCATGTGCCAAAGGCTCCATGTGTCTCTGCTCAGGTGGCCTGGGACTCACAGAGGGGTCTATTCCATTAGCTACACCGGGTGAGGCAGGCCACAACCAGTGGCAGGCTGGTTCAGCAGAACTCACTATCCGCTTTGGTTCACTGTTCTCTTTGTGGTTCATAAAGTCCTGTTAAAGGATTCCTACTCCAGGAAGTGGATTTAGCAATATTGCAGCAAATTCTGATTCTGTTTTCAAAAATTCTCACTCTGTGAGCACCAAAGTTGTATAGAACTTTTATCTGATTATGAGTTTTAGCATAGTTTGCTGTTTTGCGTATATTATAAAATGTTAAATGTGTCCAAAATGGATTACACTATATCGTGGAAAGGAAGTTCAACATTTCCTAGGAAAATATGTATTTGGCATTTAAATCCGCCCCCCCCCCCCGTGTTACTTATAATATCTGGACTAATTGTATTAGGAAAGCCTTATTTACTTAAGTAAATTCAGAACAGTTGGAACAGTTGATTAATCCCAAGGGCTGAATAGCATAACCATACCAATTTATGGGCCAAGTGGAAATTCAGTTAGGGCAAGATCTGTGCATGCATTAAAAGCGAAGAAATGTAAATTGAGGTGCTTTGAGTCGTGTAACAGATTTTCTAAAGATAGGTTTTTATTGTAATAATTGGAGGTTGTTATGAGTTCTAACATTATGACTACCATTGTGTGATTTAATTTTAGATGCTTGTCGGTAAGAATTATGATTAAGTACCTAATTACACAATGTGCAGACTTCCCTAAAGATTATGCATGTTTCCTTTGCTGGGGAACTTTTTAAAAGAATATAGAAAAACTTTTTGTATCCACTTGAGGATCGATGGATTTGTTGATAGCAAAGTCAATGTCATCAATTAACCACTTTTGCAGTTCAGTGCCTGTGGACCAGTGATTTAAATCCTGCTTTCTCTTTTTCAAAACTAGTGTTCTGAGACACTGTGGAGAAAGAACATGTTTTTTGGTTTTGTCCTCGGACAGACCTGAAATCAATAACATCTGTGCACTCGGGGGTCAGTGGAGAACGTGATAGAACAATGTGCTTCGTGCATTACATTTGTTGTCTCATTGAATCCTCACACAAACCTCAGGGGCAAACAGTAACTCCAGTTTGCAAGTGAGAAAGCTGAAGCCCCCAAATGATCTCATCCAGCTTCAAGTAAGCAGTTTGCAACTCTGTACTCTTCAATCTAACACCTTTTCTTCTCTTTGGGTTTCTGTTGGCTCTAACAATGCTCTTGGCTGGAGTACTGCTTCAGTCTCATTTATGGGAGAGGAGGGGAGGAGATGAGAAAGGGAAAGAGGAGACATTCTTCTGGCCCGAAGCTTCCACTCAAAGGATTCTCTCGCGGGGACAGCCTGATTTTATCTGTGGCATTTTTGGAATGGTGGGCCACCTTCCTCATGTAACACTCCTAAAAAGGAATGTGATAGGCGGAATAATACTGCCTTTGCCCAAAGATGTCCATGTCCTAATTTCACCTCCTGTGATTATGTTAGGTTCCATGGCAAAAAGGAATTAAGTTGCTTATTAGCTGACCTTTAAATAAGGAGATTATCCTAGATTATCTGGGTGGGTCCAGTACAATCACAGGGTCTTTAAAAGTGAAAGAGGCAGAGTCCAAGAGGTTTGAAGATGTAGCACTTTGAAGATGAAGTAAAGGGCTACAATTTAAGGAATGTGGGCAGCCTCTTGAAGCTTCCTCTAGAAGTCGAGGAAATACATTCTCTCCTAGAGCCTCCAGAAAGGAATGCAGCCTGGTTGACATCTTGATTTTAGTTCACTGAGGCACATGTTGGATTGCTGATCTACGGAATTGCAGGACAGTGAAGTCATGTTGTTTTATACCCCCAGTTTGTATAATTTGTTACAGTCACTAATAGAAAATGAATACACAGCTCTGAATTCTTCCGGGTACAGGGAAAGATAGAACATCTTTCAATCTCTCCCCACTCCTGTCTGCTTGGCTGTTTTTGTATAAATTGGTCACTTAATTGAATCAAGGGAACATGAGGGCCATGGGAATATTCTGTGAATTATTGTCTAGTATAAACCCATGATGGTTAAGTTCGTGTGTCAACTTGGCTAGGTTATGGGGTGTAGTTGTATGGCGAAGCAAGCACTGGCCTGATCATGTTGTGAGGGTATTTTGCGCATTTAAATCATTAATCAGTTGATCAGAGCTATGGTTGATGATGACTGTAATCAGCAAAGGAATTTGCCTTCAGCAGTGAGACCAATCTCCTCATCCAATCAGTTGGAGACCTTAAAGGGAGAATTGAGGATTCCTACAGGCAGAATGTCTCTTTCTTCTTAGCCAGCCAGCTTCTCCTGGAGAATTTGTTGTCACCTTCATTGGAGTTCTCAACTTACAGCTTCTCCTAGGTAATTCAGTGTCATCATCGAGTTCCCAACTTTCACCTACCCTATGGAAGTCAGACTTGTCACATGAATCACTTCCTATAATAAATCTCTCTCTATATGCACATATATATCCTGTTGGTTCTGTTTCTCTAGAGAACCCTAATACGAAACCCAAGCTGCTTTGACACTGGAAGGCCAACCTCCTATCTATCTTTTAAAGTTAGAAGGCCCCTTTAGGAGACCCATTCCAGTAAATACTTAGATATTTACAAACATAGTTGATAGATAATATTGAGGAAGAAAAAGATGTGAAAGTTAAGTTTTCCATGCCTGTCAGGGAAAGGTAATTTAATTTGGCAGGTCTTTGGGCTCTTCCTTCAACCAGGTAGCTTAGATATTATAAATGTGGGCTTTGAGGCCAGGCAAACTTCAGAGCAAGTCCTTCTGCACAGCTGCTGACCCTGGGCATCTACATGGCCCTGGGGAGTCAAACCTGACAGCTAAAACCCAAAAGCTTCCAGTTACAGGAATTACAGCGCCAGGGGAATTTTGTGAAATAATTTAAAATTTGTAACCTACACATTTATTATATTGATCACCTCCTCTCTTTTCCATTTAATGCCAAGGAATACCATACTGAAATATAAGAATAACAGAAGGGTAGGGAGGGTGAGTAGAAAGGATTGGGGAGAGAAGAGTTGAGAATAATGTAACCCTTTCTGTATCCAGTTATTGAGGAGGACCTGGGAACCCGAGGGTGAGAGTGGGTGCTGGCCTCTGCGAAAGAAGGAAGCAGGCTGAGTGAACCAAAGTCTGGATGGGCCTGAGAAGGAGCCCTGGGTCCTTTGGTTATCTGGATGGCAGGGTGGGATGGGGGTGTGTTCTAGTTTGCTAGCTGCTGGAATGCAATATACCAGAAACAGAATGACTTTTAAAAAGGGGAATTTAATAAGCTGCTAGTTTACAGTTCTAAGGCCAAGAAAATGTCCCAATTAAAGGAAGTCTATAGAACTGTCCAATCAAAGGCATCCAGGGAAAGATACCTTGGTTCAAGAAGGCCGATGAAGTTCAGGATCTGTCTTTCAAGTGAGAAGGCCCATGGTGAACACAGTCACGGTTTCTCTCGCATCTGGAAGGGCACATGGCGATCATGGCGTCATCTGCTAGCTTTCTCTCCTGGCTTCCTGTTTCATGAAACCTGGGGAAGTATTTTCCTTCTTCAACTCCAAAGCTCTGACTAGTGGACTCTCTGCTTCGTGGTGCTGCAGCATTCTCTGCTCTCTCTGAATCTCTTTCTTTCTCCAAAATGTTTCCTCTTTTATAAGACTCCAGAAACTTACCAAGATCCATCCAAATGGGTGGAGACATGTCGTTCACCTAATCCAGTTTAACAACCACTCTTGATCATATCACATCTCCAGGGAGATGATCTGATTACAGTTTCAAACATACAGTGTTGAATAGGGATTATTCTGCCTTTATGAAATGGGATTTTGATTAAAGCATGGCTTTTCTAGGCTCCATACATCCTTTCAAATCAGCTCAGGGGGTTCCTCTTTGTGCAGATCAGATTCTCCTCATGGATGTATCTCATTATCCATCTTTAAGAATTTCTTGAACCTGATAAGTTTGATAACATTGATATATGGAACCTATAGAAATGAATGACTAGACAAAGCCTCTTCCTTAAGGAGTCTATGATTGAGGTTGGTTGGGCAGGATGAAGAGTGGCTGATAAGGCAGCTTTTTTTCCTAGAAAGGATATAGAAGAGCTGAAGTCCTTGACTTCAGAGCTTTTTTTTTTAAATTTGCATATGGGCAGGAGGCACCAGGGATCAAACTCCAGACCTCCAGCACGGCAGGTCGGAGCTCTGCCTGCTGAGCCACGGCAGCCGCCCGACTTCAGAGCTTTTGTTGAAAGCTCTAAAATGACCTGGAAGGAGCAAAGCACACTAAGATTATTTTCCTGTAATTATGGTTAGAAATGATGTTGTGAAACCCAGAAGCAGTTTCCTTGTGTCACCTTCAGGAGGCTGGGAACTTCATATTCGAACCACTATATTCAAATAAAACATTTAAATGAAAATGACATTTTTATTATCCTATACTTTGAACACAGGTGGTGGTAACTGTAGTTGGGCTTGATTGTGAAGCAGTTTGTCCCAAGGGCTCTGTGGTAGCGTGGTCAGCTCTTTCAGTGTCCACAGCTCTGCTCCATCACTGATTTTGGCCCTGGAGGTCAAGATCCTGGACAACTAGAAATCATCTCCAGCAGGAAAAACCGACCTTGTGAGGGATATGACATTTTTATGGTCAGATGGGCAAGATCAGAGCAGGTACTGCTGACAGATACATACTGCTGGTTATTGTCTTTGCTTTATTATTGTTTATAATCATTCCACAACAGCTCTCCTGTCTATCCGACACATCTAATGACTTCTCTTAATCCCCAAACCATCCTTCAGTCCCTCACAGCCAGCAAGAAACTTAGTGTGCCACTCCATGGAAAAGGGAGACATCCTGTAACTTCCTTAATTTTCCATTAAACACATAGCTATTTCCACCTATTCATAACGCCTCCTTTTCTCTTCTCATCTTGGTCTAATATTTCTTCCTCTCTATTGGTTTTTTCTTCTCTGTGTATATATGCATATATATATATATATGCTAAAAATTCTTAGTTCCTACAAGCCAAACATTGCCCACACAATCCTGCCTATCAAGCTCTGTCTTCTCTCCTTCAACAATACAGTTCTTAGAAAGTATCTACTTACTGGTCTATTTTATCACTCCATTTCAATTGTTTCACAGAAATTTCGTTTCTGCCCTTATCTTACTAGTGGAACTGTTCTTACAATGGCCAATGCTATCTACTTCCTAATTGCCAGGCCCAGTATTCTCATCATATTTGATTTTGAAGTAATTATTCATTAGCCTTTTTGTCTCTGTCTTTGTGTTAGGCGTTATAACATGTGTTATCCCATCTAGTTCTCAACATAGTCCTGAGTTTTATTTAAAGCGTTATTTTCACACTTTATAGAGCTGTAGCATTACTGGACAACATTAACAACTTCCTCCATCCAGAATATCTTTCCCTCTTAGTTTCTATAAACTACTCTTTCTAGGATTTTCCTCCTAGTCTGGTGATTCTTTTCTTGTATCTCTTTTCCTACCTCCTTTCCTTTTATCCATTCCTCTCTCTCTCTCTCTCTCTCTCTCTTTTTTTTTTTTTTACCTGTATTAATCTTTATTTTTCTCTGGCCCACATCTTTCACAGTGACCTAAATCAATCCCACATCTGTATCTGTGTGTCCGGTCTCAGTCTCTCTTCCCCCTTTATTCTTGACACTTATTTCCTACTGCATAATGAATATCTCCAAACTTCATACTCAAGAGACCAAATCTAATACATCTTACTTTCACTTATTCATTAAACATCTGTGGAACCCATATCATATTCCAGAAATATGTCTGGGACATAAAGCTGAGTAAGATACAGTCTTATCCTTGAGGACAAAGAGGTAGACTTGTAAATAATCATAGTAAAAAGTGTAGGAACCATATATATATAAGTAGGAGAAGTAAGTCAAGACAAGGGAACTTTCAGATGTCAGAAAGTTCAAAAACAGTTTGATGTCACTTTGAAGCAGATTTCTAGGCAGACACAGGGAGAATAAAGTGACATTTAATACAAAAGCCCTAGCAGGTGCAAAGGCACTGTGATTTCGGAGAGAGAATTGGCATATCAAGGAAAGCCTACGGTTTGCTAGCTTTGATTCATGGAAGTAAGCATTCTATCCTGGAATTGACAGTATCAGTATTCATCAAATTACCTAGGAAATACCTGGCTTTCCATTCCTGCCAATAAATATTGTCACATTCAGTATTGTTGATCCTGTTTTCCATAAGACCTTTGGACCTGCCATATCCTGTTTTTATTCCCATGGTTATTGTCACAGTTAAGGTTCTTATAATTCTTACTTGCTTTGTTACCAAGCTTTTTATCATGTTCAGATATAAACATGCTCACAGATCTATATGTCCTTATTTAAATTTGTGCTTGTAATTTTGAAATAGAACTAAGCAACTTTAAAAAATCAGAATAGCTTTCCTCAATGTGAGATCAGTTTAAAAACAGCTATTGATTATAAATTTGTAGGAGCTGTTCTAATGATCTTTTCAGAATGGGGAGAGTGGTGTCAGATACCCAGGAAGACATGATTATACCCACATGGAAGAAGACTCAAAGAGATAACTAGATGTCTCTGAAGAGTATTTTAGGAGAGGAATGTGTCGATATTTCAGAAAAAGGGTTGAGAATGTGGGGATTACCAAAGAAGCCAGTAAATTGAGATCAGTTTTATCAGGAGAGACAGAGTAAAGAAAATGGTGATGGTGATGTGTTTATGTGTCATGCTCCAGCTGTGCTTGCTAAACCCTAAACTGATATGGCTTTGATTATTTATTTGTTTGTTTATTTATTTATTTACATTTAAGAAGTTTCAGGCTTAAAGAAAATTCATGCAGAAAATAAAGAGCCCCCCCTCGCCCCCCCCACAGTTCTCCCTGTGGCCAACATTTTACATTAACGTGGCACTCCTGCTGCAACTGATGGAACATTATCATCATAATTATACCAGTAACGACAGTCCATAGCTGGCATTAGGGTTCACTCTTTGTCCTGTACAGTCCTATGTTTTTTAAAACATTTTCATTCTACTAACATATATATAACCCAACATTTTCCCTTTCAACCACTTTCAAATAGACAATTCAGTGGCACCAATCACATTTATGATATTGTGTCACCATTACCTCTGTCTACTACCTATACCTAAACTCTTCCAACATCCCAAACAGAAATTCTGTACTAATAAAACACTGCCCATTCCTTATCCCTCACCCCAGCCCTTGGTAACCAATATTCTATTCTCTGACAGTATGAATTTCCTTATTCTAATTATTTCATATCAGTGAGATCATATAATATTTGTACTTTTGTGTCTGGCTTATTTCACTAGACATGATATCTTCAAGGTTCATCCATGTTGTTGTATATATCAGAACTCCATTCCTTTTCATGGCTGAGTAATATTCCATTGTATGTGCATACCACATATTTTGTATTTGTGGTTGAAAGGGGAAATTTAGGCTTCTATATGTTTATCCATTCATCATTTGATGCTAACTTGGGTTGTTTTAGCTATTGTGAATAATGCTGCTTTGAACATCAGTGTGCAAACATCTGTTTTTTAGTCCCTGTTTTCAGTTCTTTCGGGTATATACTTACTAGTGGGATAACTGGATCTTATGGTAATTCTATACTTTATGAGAACTGAAAAACTGTTTTCCACAATGGCTGCATCATTTTACACTCCCAGTGATAACTGGGTGTTCTCCACATATCCTCCAATACTTGTTATTTTCTGTGTTTTAATTTCTATTTTTTATATTTTATGAAGCAGCCATTTCAGTTGGTGTAAAATGGTATCTTGTTGTAGTTTTGATTTATATTTCCCTAGTGGCTAATGATGTGGCACTTTTCATGTGCTTTGACTATCTTCTTTGGAGAAATGTCTATTTAAGTCATTTGCCAATTTTTAAATTAGGATGTTTGTCTTTTGTTGAATTGTAGGGCTTCTTTATATGTTCTGAATACTAAACTATTATCAGACATGCAGTTTCCAAATATTTTTTCTCCAATTCTATAGGTTCTCTTTTTACTTTCATGATAAAGTCCTTTTCACAAAAGTTTTTAATTTTAATGAGGTCTTATTTGCCTGTTACCTCTTTTCTTGCTTGTGCTTTTGGTAAAGTCTCAGAAACCATTGCTTAACACATAGGAAGTTGATTTCCTATGTTTTCTTCTAGGAGTTATAACTTCAGTTCTTGCATTTAGGTCTTTGATCCATTTTGAGTTAGTTTTTTACATGGTGTGAGGCAGAGGTCTGTTTCAGTTTGCTAATGCTGCTGGAATACATTATACCTGAAATGGATTGGCTTTTTCAAAAGGGCTTAATTAAGTTACAAGTTTACAGTTCTAAGTCCATAAAAATGTCTGAATTAAGGCATTCAGAGAAAAATATTTTGACTCTGAAGTAAGGCTGATGGTATCTGGGGTTTCTCTGTCACATGGGAAGGCATATGGTGATGTCTGCTATGCTTCTTTCCTGGCTTCTGGTTTCAAATTGCTCTTTCAGCTCCTGTCAGTCTTTCTGGTTTTCCCTGGGGTATTCTCTTTCTGCTTCTTTAAACATCCGTGTCTAGGCCTCTGCTCTCTATTGGCTCTAAGTTCTCTCTCTGTGAGCACTTTTAAAGATTCCAGTAAACTATTTAAGAACCACCTTGAATGGGTGGAGTCACATTTCCTTGGAAATAATCTAATCAAAAGGTCCCATCCACAGTTGGGTGGGTTACATTTCCATGGAAACAACTTAATCAAAAGATCCCATCCACAATATGTCTGATCCACAAAATTGGATTAAAAGAGCATGGCTTTTCTGGGGTATGTAACTGCTTCAAACTAGCACAGTGTCCATCTTTTTTTCTCTGTATGTGGATATCCAGTTTTCCCAGAATCATTTGTTGAAGGGACTATTTTATCAACATTGCATGGTCTTCCATTATTTCTTTGAATATGTCTTCTGCCCCTTTCTGTCTTTATTATCCTGTAGGATTCCCATCATGCATACTGATACACGTGACGATGTCCCTCAGGTTTATTAGGCTCTATTCACTTTTTTCATTCTTTTTTTTTTCTCCTCAGCCAGAAGAATTTCAATTATCTTATCAAGTTCACTGCCATCTCAGTGCTGCAGTTGAAAACCTCTAGTGAATTTTTCATTTCACTTATTGTGGTTTTCAGCACTAGAATTTCTGTTTTGTTCTTTTTAAAAATTTATATCTCTTCATTGTGATTCTCATGTTGTTTATACATCCTTTTCCTGATATCCTTTTAACTCTTTCTATGTGTTTTCTTTTATCTCCTTGAGCATATTGAAAATAATTATTTTAAAGCCTTTGTTGTCTTTGTTTCAAGTTTGGTCATCTTTGTTGATGGTTTTGGAATGAACTTGCTTATTTGGATGGGCCATCCTTTCCTGTTTCTTTGTCTTGTAATCTTTTGTTGGACACTGTACGATTTAATGTTTTAATGTGTTAACTCTGGGATTCAATTCCTGAGCTGTTTCTTCCTTAAGTTTGTATCTAGTTAGTGCTATGACAGAATTTTCTGTTGTGCTGGGAGCTAAGAAAAACAAACCAAGGGAAAAGAAAACCTACCTTTCATAATCTTTACAGAGTGGCTCTACATTGGCTGGCACTGTCCTTCAGAGTTTAGCACTCATTAAAAAAAATCATCCTGAGGAACGAGTCAAGTGCAATGTTCTCTCTGTCTTTTCCATGCTTGCATCTTGTCCTGGGCTTATGCTCACAGGTAGCCTTAGAAACTCACCCATTTACAGGAATTGTAAAGTCCACTCTTACAAAATAGACTTTCCCCCTGGTGATCTATTTTGTGTCTTAATGATGATAATATTTTGCCTTAGGACATTTCCTTCTTAATTGTTTCTTACACTGCTTTAGTTGTTCATAAGCTGCTTCTGCCTGCAGGACAGTTCTGGGAGGGTGAGTCAGATATGAGTTCCTTGGTTCAATCTTTTAGGCTCCCACCCTAGTGACTGATAGCAATCCACAGGCACTGCAGGATGCACATGGGGTTATTTTCCACTTCTGGAGCAGAGCCAGAAAGCCACAGTGGGAGCATTGACTGGCTTCAAACCATACAGGAGAAGGGATGGCGTGGGGCCATCAAGGGTACCATGAGCTTCTCCTTTTGTTTTTTAAAGCTGCATTTTTATTAATTCAGCTCTTACCCAGTTACTACAATCCTTTAACTGTTTTCCAGAGTTTTAAGGAAGATGGCTCCTCCAGGTTTTTCTATTTGCTCAATGATTCTCTGTAAGGGATAGTATCCTGGGTTGTCTTAGACACAAACTCTGGCTCACTACTCTGTGAAAAAAATGATATTGTGGGGACCACATAGAACAGGATTCTTTCCACTATATTCTAGAAGCAATAAGTATTACAGATAGATTAGAGAGGGGGCATTGGATAAAAATTATGAAAATTAAATGACTTTTTAATATTACCATATCGAAGGTGAACAAGAGTGAAAGTGTCGTATGTCTGTGTATCTCACTGATTAACATTAGAAATATAAACAAGTTCTTGCAAGAACTATTTCAAAGGTATGATTCATGTACAAAGGGTATTTAAGTCCAGGATACAGGGAGAAAGCTGCTATTGCGTGCTATGGGTCATGTTTAACAGGAAAACACCAGCACAACCACAGTAGCAGCAGGGATATCAATGGGAGGAGGGACAAGAGTTAAGGAGAGGTTTAGATTTCCTATTTGGTGAGGGTGTGTTTATTGGTTATCTTTCTCTTGGGAACAGTGAAATTATCTAAAATTGAGAGCGTTGATGGACTGTGAACTTTGGGCATCATACACGATGCTTAATGAATGCAGGTGGCTGAAGGATGCACTGACTGAGAAGTAGATTGGTGAACAATGGTGTATACATAGGATCGAATATTGTGCTGCTACAAAAAAGAACGAAGTCGTGAGGCATGCAATGATGTGAATGAACCTGTGGGACATTTGGTGAGGCAAAATAAGCCAGAAATGAAAGAACAATTATTGTACGGTCTAATTTAGAAAATACTTATAAGGAAACAGGGGCCTGGATTTTAAGTTCTTATAGCAGACATATTTAGTCTGGAGTGGTAATTATTATTTCTGGATTTTGAGAAGCTGTTTTATATATCTATAACTTGGTATTTAGAGATAAGAATGAAGCTGAGGTCAGGATTAAGGTAATTCAGAACACAGGGGTAAGGAAGACTGTCTATATTTTAGAACCTCACCTACTCTTTGAGACCAAAGGAAGAAAGATGTATTTTGCCTGGAACCTAAATTTTCTGTAGCACATGATCTAACACAACCTGTCTGGATAACTCATTTGAACAAGTGAAACACGGGGAGCCAAGAATAAGAATGAGGGCCTTTAATCCTGTTTAGTTTAATGTAATGCCTGGTGTGCTGGTTTGAAATGATGTATGTCCCCTAGAAAAGCCATGTTTTAATCAAAATCCCATTTTGTAATGGCAGAATAATCCCTGTTCAATACTCTATGTTTGAAGCTGTGGTCAGATCATCTCCCTGGATGATGTGATTTAGTTAAGAGTAGTTGTTGAACTGGATTAGGTGATGACATGTCTCCACCCATTTGGGTGGGTCTTGATGAGTTTCTGGAGTCCTATAAAAGAGGAAGCATTTTGGAGAATGGGAGATTCAGAGACAGCAGAGAATGATGCAGCACCATGAAGCAGAGAGTCCACAAACCAGGGACCTTTGGGGATGAAGAAGGAAAACACCTCCCAGGGAGCTTCATGAAACCAGAAGCCAGGAGAGAAAGCCAGCAGATGATGCCGTTTTCGTCATGTGCTCTTCCAGCTGAGAGAGAAGCCCTGACTATGTTCGCCATGTGCTTTCTCACTTGAGAAACCCTGAACTTCATCAGCTTTCTTGAACCAAGGTATCTTTCCCTGCATGGATGCCTTTGACTGGACATTTCTATAGACTTGTTTTAATTGGGACATTTTCTTGGCCTTAGAACTATAAATGAGCAACTTATTAAATTCCCCTTTTTAAAAGCCATTCTGTTTCTGTTATATTGCATTCCGGCAGCTAGCAAACTAGGACACCTGGATATAGAATATATATATATAACATATTATAGAATACACTATATTCTATAATGTTCTATGTTAATATATATAGTCTATGTATTCTAAGATTATACAATATATTTACTATAAAATATAGTAATCAGATAATCAAAAAGTACTGGCAAAGTCCCTTGAGGAATGGGAGAAAAAATATGGAACTATTAAACTTTACCATGAGGGAATCCCCTGATACTATGTCAAACATTAGGGACACCCAAATCTATAGGCCAAGCCCTTGATCTTGAGGCTTACTCTTATGAAGTTTATGTGGGTAGGAGAGAAGCTTAGCCTACCTATGGCTACGCCTAGGAGTTACTTCTGGAAGACCTCTTTTGTTGCTCAGATGTGGCCTCACTTTCTCTAAGCTCAACTCTGTAAGTGAAATCATTGCCCTCCCCCTATGTGGGACATGACATCCAGGGGTGAAAATCTCCCTGGCAGCGTGGGAGATGACTCCCAGGGATGAGTCCAGCCCTGGCACCATGGGATCAACACTTCCATCCAGACCAAAATGAACATTTATTTGTATTTTAAGTTAAAATATTTAAGTGGCATATATTATGACTCCTCACTATTGACTTTTTTGATTAACTGAATGACTACTAATTCCCAGCATGTCAGATAAGCAAGTACATAGGTTCAAATCAATTCTCCTTAAATAAGCAACTTTGGCATTTGCAAAACTTCATCCTAGGGTTTCTAAGGCCAATCAAGGTGGTTGGAAAAAGAGACTAGAAATCTCTTGGGACAGAAAGCTAATAAAATTTCTGCTATCACTACACAAAGAGAATGATTGTTTTCAGAATTTAATAATCGGGGCATGAAGGTAAGCTCAAAATGGCTGTGGTAAATGCTGAAGCTCCCTTTAAAAGTTGGAAAAGAAGAAATGAAAAATAAAACTATCTTCTGTAAACACATTTATTCAAGAATGGGCATAGGTGCTATTAACCTTTTCAGTTAAATCACCATCAACATTTTTTTAATGAAACTGTGAGTACCCAAACTCTACACTCTTTCAATATAAGGAAATTTATGATTTCTGAGCCATTCCTTATTTTCTCATTAAATTAAAAAAATAGAAGGGACTATCTTTGTCATACATTGGTTTCTTTGATGAACAGTTGCTGAGATGGAGATTAGCACTCAGAAAGTGTTAGGGGATGTGTGCAGGGAAAAAGAAGGAAGCACGCTGGGTGGAAGGAGTAGTTGGGCAGTGAATATTTGTGACAAGGCCTGGTGATGTCCAGGACTTTATACTGCCTTTATGGCTCCCTCAACAATTAATGCAGACTGCCCCCACAGAAAAGGTGTGACCTTGGGCAAAGCAGTTCTTTCTAGCTGAGGGCAATTCCTGGATATTGCTAAGGGCCAAAAGCTGAGTGCTGTCAGCTGCCAGCAACACTCCCAGCAGCTGAGAGAAAAGTCCTTCAGTTCAGAGGGTGTCATTGCATCCATGATCAACTTTGTGTTCTATTTTGGCACCATTGGGGAAATTGTAGTCATTGGAGATGGTCATTGGAGATTGGCAGGTGATCATTAGGGATCACCTTTCTTCCAATTTCCAATAACACATTCATCATTTCCTTCTAAAGCCACATTAGAAGTACCTTTAGTGTCCATATTCCTACCAGCTGTCTCTCAAAGAAATCTAGGCTTTTTCTATTGAGCACCTCACAGTTCTAGAATTCTGCCTCTACTCATTACCCAATTCCAAAGTACTTCCATATTTAAGGCCTCTGTATACCACTTTACAGTACCAAAAACTATTATAGTTTCTTGGTTGCTAAAACAAATACCATGCAAAGGGTTGGCTGCTCTGGGTTCTGTTGACTTTTGGCTTCTTCCCATGGCTTTCGATCTGTGTGTATGAATTTCATTCTGCTCATGAGGGAATAAGTAATGTAATAGGATTAATAGGATTAAGACCCATCCAGATTCAGTTGGACCTCATCTTAACTGAAATAACCTCATCAAAAGACCAATTTACAGTCAGCGCAAAACAACGGGAATGGATTTAAGATTAAGAACATGTTTATGTGGGGTTCATAGCTCCAAGCTGCCACATCTGCCATGAGGGTTTCTTGTTTTTTTTTTTTTTTCTTTTTTGAGGAGTAAAGGAGTTAATGTTAATGAAAGATTGGCAACTATTGGCTCCCTCCAACTAATTTCTAATAGGGAAAAGAAATCTATATAGATACATTTTTGCTCAAGTATTTTTCTCTTAACACAGACCCTATCCAACTTGTCACTCGGAGAAATAAATTAACAAATTTTCCCAAGCTATGTAATATAACATGCTACATTGTTTGTTTCCAAGAAATAATCTTTATATATTATTCCAACTAAAATATATTTCATTTATTTCAAGAAAATCATCAGGTTCATAGGATCACATAACTTCTTCCTTTTCCTAGCCATTAAAACCATAGACATTGTTTCATTAAAAAATTGAAATTAGGCCTGCAAGATTGACAAACAATGAAAGTCTGAAACATCAAGGTTAGTAAGGATATAATGCAATGGGAATTTTCTACATTTCTGATATGAGTGTAAATTGATACAAAATCTTTGGACACCAGTTTGACATTACCTAAAAATGTTGAACATGCATGTTTTAGTTTCTCCTTTAATCCTTCTCCCAAACCATAAGGAACTTTGGGCAATACCCATTCTGACTTTTTCATGTTGAGGATGGGTATCCACACTAAAGGATGGGAGAGTGTAGCTTGACTCATATAATAAGGCAGTATTCTTGCAGTGTCTAGAGTATCTACATAAATCAAGAGTTCGTCAATGGCAGATTGTTCTGCAGTCAACAATAATAAATTGTTGGCATATTTATATTACCAAAGATTAGCAACAAAATAAATGAACTGCAGTTGAAAACATTGGCATGGAAGATGCTCACATATGTCTTGTTAAGTGAAAGAAGCAAATCAACTAAGTGTACATATAGCATTATTCCATTCATATAAAGTTGATAAGACTAAGCAATTTGCCATTTAGAGATGCATCTATAGTTTTAGAAACTACTAAGAAATAAGGCATTGGTTATCACAAAGACAGGATTGTGGTTATACAAAGAGGGATGCAATTGGGGAAGGATGTGCAGGCATCTTCTGAGGCACTGCTAATGTTCTTTTAGATATTATGGGATGGCTGTTATATGGTCGTTGGCTTTATTCTTTAAACACTAGATGTTTGTGTGACTTCTTTCACAAGAAAAGTCTAATAAAAAGATTTTAGGGAAAATCAGAGAAAGAAGAGATATTGATCTGACTATATATGGTTAGATTTTTGTAATTTCTGGTTACAAAGAATAGAAACTGTCTTAATCTAACTTAAGCATTGGGTGTTTATTGTTAAGATAGATGTAGCAATAATGGAGATATTATATCAAAGAATCACAGTTCTACAACTGCCCTAATAATAAAGAATGGAATTCATAGTTTGTTCTGGATCCAAGGCAGCTTTGGGGGATGCAAAGGCAGGAATTCATCTCTTCATTTTCATACTTCTTTCGTTAAATTTCTGGATTCTCCATGTGTCTGCTTCTCTCTGACCACTTTTCTTTCCACTTCTAACCTCATTCCTATATTGTTTCTCTTCTGTATAATTTCTACCTAATCACAATTTCTGCTCCCTTGTAGATTTGGTTGGTTTGTTACTTTTATTACAAATACTCAAATGCAATTTTGATGCTTAGGTTCTGGTGGCAACTTGGTCAAATGACTATGCCCAGTTGTCTGGTCAGGCAAGCATTGGCCTGACCATTGCTGCAAGGATATTTCATGGCTGGTTGATAAACTGGAAGGCTGGTATATTAAGTCACCAGTCAATTGATTATACCTGTGGCTGATTACATCTGTGATCAACTAAGGCGTGCCTCCCACAAGATAATCCAATCAGTTGAAGGCTTTTAAGGAGGAAGAGAGACTCTTTCGCTGGTTTTTCAGCTAGCAAGCCTCTTCTATGGAGTTCATCCCGACCCTTCATCAGAGCCCCCAGCTTCACAGCCTGCCCTACAGATTTTGGACTCTTCCATTCCCATTGTTGCATGAAACACCTTTATAAATCTCATATTTACAGATCTCTCCTGTTGGTTCTGTTTCTCTAGAGAACCCTGACTAACACAACAATAAAACTCAAACTCAGGCTTACCAGTGGAAATATCTTTGGATAAATTAGAAAAGGGTACCCCTCCACAAAAATGAATTCCAAAAAGTTCTCTTTCTTGTTGAATGCAGTTGCAAGGAGGGGTATGAGGCTTAGAAAATGATTTCGAGTTGGATTTCAGATCCTACTCTCCCTCTCAGCTAGGCACCTTTATTCAGGAACTACTTGCACTACCATGGTAGGAGCCCAGCTGAACCTGGACTCACCATTTGTATCACCCAGAAATTTGCCCCTTGTTAGATAATCCCTATTTTCCTGAAAGTCACAGTTATCTACTTGAGTATCTGTTTTAGTTTCTTATTGCTGCTGTAACTGATTACTACAAAAAAGTGGCTTAAAACAACACAAATTTGTTATCTTATGATTTCAGAAGTCAGAAGTCTGAAAGAGGTATCACTAGACTAAAATAAAAATGTCAGCACGGGTTGTTCGTTCCTAGAGACTCTTGGGAGAATCTGTTTCCTTGCCTCTTCTAGACTCTAGAGGTTGTCTGTATTCCTTGGATTGTGGTTCCCTTCCTCCATCTCAGAGCCAGCAATGACTTATTGAGTCTTCCCCACAATGTATCATTCTCCTGCCTTCCTCTTTTAAGAACCCTTACAATGATTATATTGGGCCCACACAGGCAATGCAGAATGATCTAGTTTAAAATCTCAGATTGGTAACTTTGATTCCATCTGCAACCTTAATTCCCCTTTACCATGTGACATATTCACTGGTTCTGAGAATTAGGATGTGGACATCTTTGTGGGGCAGGGCATGCTTTCTATTTACCATATCCTCTGATCCAGAAATTTGGTATTCATCTTTTTTTAACTCATCTTTCCAAGTAGTAACCAGGTCTGAATAAAAGTTCCTCTTTCGTATGTCTAGAATCCATTCTCTCTCTCCATTTTCACTCATCATTTTGGACCTGGATGTTGGCAGTAGCATTTAGCTCACTATTTAACTCTCTTCACCTCACTCTTCCCTCACCCTTCAGTCCTCTCTCCACATTTCGGTTAGAACTCTCTTTCTACAATACACCAGATCACTCCACAGCTGAAATCATACTATGTTTCCCCAGCACCTTCAGGATAAGGACATTTCTTCCCACGGCTTACAAACATCTTCCTGCTCTAACTTCTGCTTACCTCCTCTCCCTACTACTCACTGGACACCCCATATACCAGTTTCTCACACTGCTTGCAACTCCTTCATGACTCAGTGCTTTCTGTATCTTCTCTACCCTTTGCTTGAAATACCTTTATGCAGCCCCCTTACTTCTTCTCCCTTCTCATTCTCATATTCCGTGGAGAAGACTGACCCTCAGCTTTGGTGATTGGGCAGAGGTCCCAATCAGGATTAGAATCCAGGTCTCTGGAAAGCTTTCCTAGGGTGATGTTCTAATGACTATGCTGTCCTTATCCCATTTAGAAATTTATCATCTAAATCAGGTCCTTTAGATTATTTGTAATGGATGGTTGAAATACAAATGGCCATTTAAATTCAACTCAACACAAAAGGTCAATTTACGCTTTTGGAGTATTTCACCTTGATGAAAGTTGCTGGGAATTTTGATGATCTAACTTCAGATTTTTCCGGTTTTTGTATTATGTATGCATCAACTTGTTATGAGGGTGATACCAGATCGGCCGCACTTTGTAGAAATGGTCCTCCCCTTTGATTGGCAATTATATTTTCAGCCCATATTTATCTTACTTTATTTATTCTACTTTTAGAAGCTGACTTCCAAAGAAAGGGTCACTCTTATTTCCTACCTATTGTTGAAATTAATTGGCTCAAGAATAAGTTTATTAAAATAATAATCAAAATTATCAGAAAATTTTTATCACATATATTTTCAAACATACACAAAATAAAGAGATATATAATGAACACCCACGCATCCCTCACCTAGCTACAAGGATTATTGTTTTCAAAACGTTTAGTCTTATAATGAAATTTAGATTTTAAGAAGGGGTATTGGCTTTTTTGAGCATAAGTTTGTGTGTAGAACTGGAAGTGCATACTTTGAAATTTAAAGTATTTGAAATATGTTCCAGTTCATTGGTTTCATCATTTCTGTGATTTGGAGTATTTTTAGTTATTTTTTTATGGTGTAGAAAAAATTGCATTTTTAATAGTACCTCATATGGTTGCCTGAGGTAAACATTCCCACACTGAATTGTAATTCAGTGAGAAAATACATTATTTTCTTCCTAAATTCAAATACCCTTGTTGTTGATGGAATTAGGATTTGAGGGCCAGAATTTACAATATCACTTGGCTGATGTTCTATAATTTTTAATGGGTGGTAGTTAAGGTATGATTATGACTATTAATAGAGAGAGAGATTTTAATCTAATTTTTCTCTAAGTATAGACATTAAGCCAATTTAATTTTATATCTTTCAGTAAGATATCAGATATTATATTTTCATATGTTTATATTGACAGTCCTTTTGTTCCTCTAAGTCTAAATATGTATAACTAGTTTTAAGTACACGGAATAGAAAGAGGAATGCCTCACTCTTCCATTGCAGACAGCCAAGTATGCAGAAGAACTAGGTGGACTGAAGGTAAACCTTTAAATGAACTTTAAAGTTTTAATTATAATACTGAATTTGCCATAGTAATGACTGGATTGAGTCTATGCTTTACATAGAAATACTCAGAGAAATTATGAGACTTTCCCAAAATTCATCCAAGGACAGGAGAAAAAAGAACCCCAAAGCACACTTATACAGGTGCAGTAAGAATGAAAGTGAAGTTGCTTTTTGATTACCATCCATACTTTCTGTTTTATGTTTATAATTTATACACATAAATTATTGGAGAAGACTGGGCCTCAGCTTACTGATGTCAGGAGGAACAAGTACGTTCTATTCATGAGCTTTATCAAGAATCAAAGGGATATGAGGAGCATCAACAATAGAAACATTTGAGCAATCGTGGCCTCCTTTCACTCCTCATGAGGATGCACTCAGGGTGATGGTGATGGTTCACCAATACTCAGGGAGAGGGCGGGACATAGGACTTACCCAGGTGTTTAGCTCCTATGGAATGAGCTGCAACTATAGTATTATGATTATGATTCAATGCAAGACAATAATTCTGCTACTCAGCAAAATCATGACACTCAAGACAATGCCCACATTCCAAGTTCTGAAGTTTTGTTAAGCCACTCTAATACAAAGTCTCCTTTTCTGTGTATTTGCTGGGAAATATACACATTACTTGAAGTAAAGTTAATCTGCTATCACAAGCAAGCTCTAATATGTGTACTGGGTCAAGCATGATAGCACTTTGGTTCTTACATAACTTCTAAAATCAGTGTTCCTGATTGGGAGACAACTATTGTTGGGCCAGGTCTGAATTTGTCATATTTCACTTGTGCTTAGATTCCTTTGGCTAGAATTAAGTTGTGTGGCCACCTGCATTAGCTAGTAGCACAGAAGGAAGAGGAAATAGGGTTCTGTGGCCAGCTGGCCATCCTCTGTCATATTGCACACTTACTTGCCTATGCCTGTAGGGTCCCATGGGTCCATTCATAGCCACATGGGGGCTTTTGGTGACGTAGCCTAGCCACTGCCTGCCATGCAACAAAGTTAAGCTATTCATTCAACTTTATGTAATTAGTTCCCCATGACTTTTGATGGCAAGAACTAATGATATCTAATTCTTCTCTAAGAAATTGTTACTTCTAAGGAAGAAATATAAAGGGCACTATTTTGGAAAACTAATGTAGCAGCTTCATATTTGCTCATTAGAGTCAATCATTGCCAATGAATTTTCTTCTTTGAATTAATTTTTGTAAAAGCATGACCAAATTCATCCATGAAAATAAATGGTGAAGATTAACTAAAATTTTGCTTGAGGATGTAGATAATTAGCGAGTCTGTGTTTTCCAAATGTCTCCGTCACGCGGGCATAGATGAGAAGTCTAAATTCTTTTTTGTAAAAAGGGCAGTATTAATTACACACAGAACCTAAAGTTCAGAATCATGATATCTGAATATGACCTTGACTAAATTTCCGGGGATTTTAGAACGGTCACTTCACTGTTTGTGTACTCGTGATCCTATATGCAAAATATCTCTTATAGGTGGGTTTTGAGGATAACATTGAGCTATCTATAAAAAGGATTTAAAAAAGTTAAAGTTACTGTTGAGAGTTAGATGGTATTTTTAAAAAATTCTGAGCTACTATTAAAGATGGATAAAAGCAGCAAAAGTGATGCCTTCATTAAACAGAGACTACTCTGCTGCTGGCAGACCTTATTTTTATGACAAACATTGGTTATTTCTGGCTGTCTTCTGAATGCTGCCTGGCAATTCCTTGAAATTGCCTTTCTGTTGCACTGAAAGTGTTTTGTTGTCTCTGCACTACCCTCTGGATTTGACCCTTCCTGAAGTCTGCATTTGTTCGTTTTAGAAACTTCCCTTGCGGGTAGAGGAATTAGCTCTCATGAGTGAGTATCCTAGGGCTTTCCTGTGAAGGTGTGCAGAAACTGAGGTGCAATCTTGTGCTTTGGAGAGCGAGACAGTAGCCAACAGAAATGTAAGCATTTTAACTTCAACCCGGAGATACAGGCATATTCAAAAATAAGAACTGTTTGGAGTTACCTATAAGAAATGACACTACTTCATGTCTCCTTGAGCAGAGCTCCAGCTACCTCCAGGGAGGAGAACTTAATGATTTTCCTTCTGAGAATCATTTTTCTATTGATCTTCTACAAAACAGGAATATAGGTACATATTTGCCTTAGGGAGAAATCAGATCAGAGAAATGAAATGTTTTAATGGACTAATATTTTAAAAATAAATTTAAAATGTTAGAACGTAACAACTGCTTTATATAGTTCATAAAATCCTTAAGCATCCTTAAAAGGATCTCTAGATAATGCCCTTAAATATTCCAGAGTTTGAGTTGTGAGGCTAGTTAGGTAAAACTTAAATAACTCTAAGTTCGTGATTTAGAAAAAATTATGATTTTTAGAAAAATAAAATTGATTTTTCTCAAGGGATTAGTAACTGGACTTGGCTTAGGAACTTTGGAAACTCTTTTCAGTAGCAACCAGATTTGGCTTAGGAATTTTGGAACCTATTTGCAGTTGCATCATAAGCAGAAACTGTGAAAGGAACTGGAAATTCAAAAAGGGTGTGCAATAGGAAGCGTATTTTGTTTGGAATTTGTCTTTGGCTTTTCCTTCCTAAGTCCTATACTGTTAATTATCAATTCTCAATTGGGTTAAAGCATCTCCCTTAGCTATTGTAAGTCTATCAGCAGCTTGTTATTGAGCTCCTACTGTGTGCCAAGCACTGCACAAGTTCCCAATTTCACTGTACTCAAGCCATTCTTACCTGAATTTTGAAAATCTTCTTCTTGTGCTCTCAGAGGACAATCCTTGAAGGTATTTAATGTTGAAAAGAGAAAAGAATCTTGCAAGAAAAGAAAAATGTGACAACAGCAAACTATTGCCCCAAGTTTCTCCTTTACAAAACAACAGCAGTATTGGGAAGAATGCAGAATTTAAGAAGCTGCCTTGAGGATTTGGTCTTTATCCACAGATGTTTTTGAAACCAATATTATTAAGCATCAATCATCATCCAAATAGCTTTCATAAAAGTTAATAGTTTAGGGCGACTGCTGTGGCTCAGCAGGCAGAGCTCCGACCTGCCGTGCTGGAGGTCTGGAGTTCGATCCCTGGTGCCTCCTGCCCATATGCAAATTAAAAAAAAAAAAAAAAAAAAGTTAATAGTTTAGAAATAATCACTGACAGTTAAATGTCATTAGCAGTGCTATGGACTTCTGAATCTTCTTTTTCTCAGGGTGTCTGAACTGTTTCCCTGAAAGGGAAAAAAAAGAAAGTGTAATTCTAACAGGTATATTCTTTACTCCCTTAAGCAAAACAACTTTTATAAATTGAGATTTGTTGAAATGTATGCTGAAATTCTGGTGTTTCCATGATTTATAAATATCCAAGATTATTACCTCAAAAAAGGAGTAAAATTAGTTAATTGTGACCTTTTAGCTGTGACTTCAGTTTTATTTGATTTCTAATTTCAATATACAATATTTTATTAAAAGTCATCCCAATATCTATTATACATTCCAATGTGTTACTTCTAACTTAAGATCAGTTGCTAAAATGTTTATCTTCTCCTTCTTGCATCTCTAATCAGTTGCTCTATGAGTCTTTACAGCAATACTAACAGTGGGTTAGGGTCACGTATCATCAGCCCCTGTCCCTATAATGCAGTCCTGACTGAGACATGAAATCCCCATGAGTCATGAACTAATTCCCTTCCTCTCTCTAACTCTTGCTTTCTTTCCCATATTGGCCCACCCCCACTGAGGCTTAGCAGTGCGAATTCAGCTTCCTGCTTTTCTAAGAGTGACCCCATTGTAGCAACAGTCACTCCTTATTCAGACAGTTATCTGTCTGGCTGGGGTGTATTCCCGTTTTTCTTACAATTTCATGTACTTCCCATCAGAACCGGGCCCTTAGTCAAAAAGGATAATTAGTACGTTATGAGACTGCATTTAGAGAGCATGATCCAGTGTGGGCCACTGGGCTTTATTCTAGCCCAAGATTGCTATATTTTCTATTTGTATTGCCCCATATGGTGGGACCTTTGTTTTCTAAACAGGGTTGAAATTGATATTAGATATAGATTTTAGGTACCTTCCATTGTGAATTTGCAATGACTAATTTACAGAGGGCCAGATAATATTTCTATGGGAAAAACATGAATAGTTTCAATAATTGAGGCCAAAAGACAGAATAATACAGCATGACAACAACAACAAAAAAGCGTGTCATAATGAACTAGAGTCTGTGATAAAGTCTGAAAGTTGGAGGAGGGAGGTGGTTTATGGTCAAGTCTGGTGGCTTGTCCTCAAAACCACCTGGACCAAGCCACTCTGGTGATTAAAAAACACTCAGGGAGAAAATATACTGTGATGCTAAACTGAGAGCAGCACGTTGAGGCCCAACCCAAAACCTAAAGTATAATGCTTTCGCTTTTTCATCCTGAGGTAGACTGCAGAATTTTTTTGTCCTGTCACTCTTAAGTTTTGGGAGCATATGTATCCAGCATGGGAAGAGTTCAAAGCAGCAGTGATCAGAAGCAAGATCCAGTCTGTTCTCATTGATGGGTACATGTGAAAATCCCTAGGAACTGCCAGTGATTACTCCTTGTGAAGACTGGATTGTAAAAAGATAGCTCATCCATTAGTCAGGCCCCTCATTTCCTTC
>PVIY010029378.1:0-32087 GCA_004026745.1 Myrmecophaga tridactyla
TGATGAATATGCAACTTTGTGATAATATTAAGAATTACTGATTGTATATGTAGAATGGAATGATATATTAATGTTCTTTTGTTAAGTTTTTTAATTAATAAAAAAGTTTAAAAAAAAAAAAAGATGACGTCCTAATAAATTGTACAGAAGAAAATTCAAAGCAGTTTGACCCCAGGATGCTGAGTTTTAACTCAGCAATTCATACTCTGCAAATAATATTATTTTGATTAACAATGAACCATTACTTTTTTAAATACTTAGATGATGCTAGAATAAACACATTATTTTTCAAGTAGAATTCTGAAATATCTTCCTTCCTTCCTTAAAGGAAAGAAGGCTTATTTCCTTTAAGCATAGATCAGATGATGGTTATTTACAATGCCTTTTCTATCAACCTATGAAAAGTTTGACAAGGCAACAGAACTTGGAAATATAGCAAAACAGAACTCAAAATCAGCAATGTATGTAATCAGGAACAGATGTGTCTATTCGACCTAAAAGTATGCTGAAATGGCCATCAGAAATTCCTTCACTTTTTAAGTTTTTGCAAAAAGCAAGACACAAAGTATTTTTCTAATTAGATATTCTAATGTACATATTTCCATGATTCACAGCTCAATTATTTTGCCCAGAGAACGCCACCCTTCAGTTTGCTACAGAATATATAATACAGTTAAATGTTGTAGTGGTCCTAAATTTTAATATATTCTAAATATTATTTACAGATAATTTACAGTATACCAAAATGCCCTTCTGCATCTTCATATGAATCACCACAAATTTGTTATGAGACATCTGCAGAAATATTCAACACTTTAACAGGGTGCTTATCAATGATCTATCAATGATGTGGGGTAGATTTTTAAGAAGATGGGTAAAATACGAAATTACAAAGAAAGCCTTTAATCTACTCCATTGTGGGACAGGACTCTGGCAACTGGGCTTGCAGTAGAGACAAAGTCAATACGCAGCCTCAAAGGAAAGCCCTGAAGTTGAGGGCCCCATTATAAATTCATCAGAAAGGGAGAAAGCCAATTCATTCATCTACTGGAACACAACGGGAACTCCCTTCAGAACAACCTTCACTCAAATATTATGCTTTTGGCCGCTTGAGAGAACTCATGCTTCTAGAGGTTTCTACAGAAAATAGCTAATGTCAGTTATCCTATAAATCAACAAAATGATATTTGATTACTATATATCAATCTCTTTGGGTTTGGGCAAGTTAAGTAACTTTCCCTTACCTTGAAAACCTCTGGATAAACCAGGGAAGCCTATACATTTTCAATTATACTGCTCACTTTAACTTAAATATCCACAACGTATTATTTAAATCTACAGGTACAAATGAACTTTTTAGAAATTTGTTACATTATGTTTTACATAGAAATTTTTCATTCATGAAAAAATCTCAAAGGATATTTTTCAAACAAATCAGTTCAATCATTTTAATTATAAACAAATGTAAAACAATTCTAACTGGACCAAGAGCCACTGAGACCACAAGCTGTTACTAAAAGTGTTTTAGACACTGAAATTGTTAAGGATGAAACTATTCAATAGTATTTGCAATCTGGTTTGTCTGTCAACTATTCACTGGGTTATCTCAGTAATGAGACTACAAACCAGAAAAATAAAAAATACCTAACCTGATATGCTATCCTAAATTTAAATCCCAGGGGAAAAAAACTTAATCCTGGCACCCTATATGCCATTCACAGCTTTGACAGCTCTTTCTACTTTCCAAACATTCTAGGAAAAAAATTTTTGATAAAGTCACAATCCATACCTGAAAATTTCAGAAAAAATATTTCCAAAAAGAAAAGGTGAAAAGGTATGAAAGAAAAAGAATACCACCCCCTTAAATTAACAATTTAACACATATGATTTGATATAATAGATACAGGAAATTTAGTTAGCACTGAATTGACTAGCAAAGTAAAACTTTGGAAAAGCCACAAGAGATTTGGTTTAAGTCCCTGAAAGTATCAATTCCACTGAAATGCAAGCTCTTGATTTATCTAGTCAGATCTTCACATATGGACATACATCCATTAAACAATGAAGCTAATGCTTCTTTCTTTACATGTTTTAGTTAGTCATTCCCTTAAATGTTACTCAGAAGTAACACCATATTATGGCGTTTCTAAGTAGAAGCTCCTTCCATTCTTGAATTCTTCAAAACTTGAATATCAAATCTCTGAAACTGTTAAATGAAGCTTAGTACTTTAAGCACTGACTTCCAACAGTTTTGTGGTGGTCTATCTTAAAAGGCATTCACAAAAGAACATAAAAAAATGCTGTCCCTAATCTACCAGTATATATTCAGAAACATTCCAATAACCATCTTTTCCATCCCCTTGATAAATCTTTTAGTCCCCAAAGGACTTGTTTTTCCTCCTTAGAATTTTTACATCTCTTTTGGTAGTTTTTTTCTTATTCCATCTCTCAAATGAGCATAACATAGAAAATGTACAAATAGGAGTCAAGAATATTTAATTGGCTCCTTTAGTTTGCACCAAAGATTTATCTCAGAAACATAGAAAGTAAAGGAATGCTCTAATATTGATGGTAACTGAAGCACAGAACAAACTCTGATTACTTTCCATCTTTGAATGTTTATTGAGTTAACTAATCCTTTCTATCCTATTTTCAGATTTCCCCCAGGAATATACTACCACATATAAATAAAGGCTATTCCTAAGGCCTGCAAACCATTTACAAAGACAGAGCCAATTGTCAGTGGTCTACTTTTCAAAATACTATAAAGGTCTTTTAGATGGTCCACTTGGTATGTAGTGTTACATAGCAATAATTATACTTTTATTTCTAATATGAACTGTTACACACTCTGTGTAACAGAAAGGGAACTATTATGGCGGAATAATAAATGTAGAGATGGACTCTAGATAAGGCCTGCCATCACTTAATTATATGACATTTCTCATCCATAAAATACAACATTAATATTTCCCAAAGTGTATTTCATGAGCAACTGGTTGTACGGGACATTAAGAGGTGTAATATGATCAAAAGAGTTGGATTCAATCAAATAAAACTGGCTCTCTTCTATAAATTTTTTCAGTTTCCCTCCAGTATATATCAAAAAGCATTCCTCAAACTTCCTGGACTCTATAACTTTTTTTTTCACTTAAAGTGCTAGTATTCCAAAAATACTATTTTTGAATATTTAAATATTTAAATCTAGCAGATTTAAAAATCTAGCTGATGGAATCTCTGATACTTAAAAAGCAGGTACTGACTCACTACCTTATCAAAAACTGACTAATTCCATTCATTCTCAGGAGAAAGTTTTTGGTTCCATATGGGACTAAGATGGAACAAAGGGTCTTCAGCGCACTTTGAATGAAAAGTTTGAGACTCACTTAACTAGGATAATGGCTTTATTTTGGAATATTAACAACCTGTTACATGATACAACATTCTTTCTAAGTATCTCCAATTAACAAAAAAGGGGAAGGAATGCTTCCCAACTTTTGTTTCTATGAATTAAAGAATTTCAAAGCACTTTTACAGATACAGAATAGTCCTAGCAAATTGGTATTCAGCAAAAGAATTCAACCCTGATACTTTCATTATATATTTTCTATGCTTCTAGGATTGGGGTATTACTACTGTCCTTAGAAGAAGTGAGAAAGAAGTCACCTTTTCTGTAGGGATTAATTTGCTTGTGGAACCCCAGTTGAGAAATGCTGCACAAAAATGTCAAATAAAAAGTACAGAATCACTGTACTCAGAAAGTCTCTAAAAATGGAGGCAAGCTTTTGATTTTAATGTATAGTGCTTAAACAAATAATCGCTCTTAGTTGCATGGTAATACTACGAGCAGCTACTGTTTGCAGAACTACGAAGAACTAAACTAAGTGCATTATACCCTTCTCTTTAACAACACAGTTGTTTACCTAACCCAACAACAGTGCAAGGGTACCTATTATTCCCACTCAAGAGGTGAGGAAACCTAGGTTTAAAGACCTTAACTCATATACAAAGGTCATACAATGAAAAGGTAACAAAAACATTAGAGACTAAGTCTGATGTCAAGACTGATGTCACTGAATCATTTTACAGACTAGACTAACCACATAATTTGAAGTAAAAAGCTTTCATGCACACCATATACAGAAAAACAAGTGAGCATAATCCAACTTAATCTGGATAACACAGAAGAACATCAACATTTTATGATGCTTCTTTGGGATACCAGACAAAGCTCTTAAAGCTCAAAACCTTGCTTTTTTTTTTCTTTGTATCTCTAGTACCTTTGCCCATTATTTCTAAAATAATCAACAGAATACCAGGAAAGAACAGAAAGCCTGACAAACTAACAAGGCAATTTATTAAATAGCTGTGTAACTTTTTAAAATACTTTATATAGCTAGATGTACAGAGGTAGGTAACATCTGCAAGTGATGTCAGAGCCTCTTCCCACCTGTCTGTGCCATTCAGTGGTTTTCTAGTCCGCTCCACTTCTCTGTTCTTCTCCCCTACTTGTGTTAAGACCCTAACCCAGACTGTTGGCAATAATGGCATTTAGGTCACAAATTCATAAACTCAATTACAATACAACATGGCTTTAATATGTCCGCTGGGGAAAAAAACCTTTGTTTTCATGTTAATGTAAAGCTAATGGCAGATCCCCACAGGTTCAGAATCTGAGTACAACAGCAACGATAATAAAATCCCTAAATAAAAGAAACAAACCTGGAAGCAGGTCTTTAACACGTATATCCATGTCACAAAAATTAACACAACTTTTAAAACATTTTATTTTCCCTGTGATTGACTGCCTACCTGAATAAGAGAGAATGGTACTTTTAGGTAGTCAGAAGCATATCAAATTAAGTGAAATATCTAGGAATTCGATCAATTTGTACAAATGAAAATTACTGGCTTTCAGTAGCTTTTGACCATTTCATATTAGTGAAAAGTAGAAACTACAGAACATACAAATAAGATTTGTATTATATTACTATTAAATAATAAATTAAACTCCTGTATCTTTTAAGATAGTTTTTTACTGCTGCTGTTCACAAGTCAAAGATAATTTCAGTTGCTTCTTTCTATAGCTCCAATGTTTATTTAATGAACAGGAACAATACAATGAAAATAAAGAAAAGAAGTTTTAAATTAAAGAACAACTAACGCAATTGTCTAAGACAAAAAAAAAAAACAACAACAAAATCTCCCCTTCCAGAATAGAGATCAAAAGACAAGACAGGGAGGGCAATGGTGGCTTAGTGGTAGAGTTCTTGCCTGCCATGCCAGAGACCCGGGTTCGATTCCTAACCATGCTCCCCCCACCAAAAAAAGGACAAGGCAAATCCTATTTTTCAACTGGATATTAAAATGTTCATATAAATTAGCATTTTCTTGATCCAATAATAAACATACAATGCTAAGAAAGCTGTAAACCACTCAAAATTAAAGGTTTGAGTCATAAAATACTATTACAATTCAACTAGTTATTCAAGTGAGGTTTCTATAAAATTTATTTTAATGTAATTTGATAAAATTAAGCTTAAAGACCACAAGTATCAATCCATACTGTCTAATAAAATGTCACTAAATGAGACTAAGAAAGGCTACCAAATTGATTTATTGAAATATATCATAAAATTTAGTGTCTTTAATGTTCATTTAATTTTCAAAGATTGAATTCCACTGAAGCAGATTTTTCAAATTTAAAGTTTACTTGTTAACAACAAATTTGGAAAATTTAACCATTTTGGGCAGCAAACGTTTACAAAATGTATTCAGAAAATAACAATTAAGATTAAAGTGATCACCATTAGGAACATCAATTTCTATACAACTCCATAAAATAATGGCACCCTGAGGAACTACTCAAATCTCTACACTCATAGGCTGAGGACTACTTTTTATAGTTGTCAGCTGTCACCTCTGGCTACTAATCAGTAGCCTGGACAATCATCAGAATGTGGTTAAGACCATAGGCTTCAATCAAATTGCCCACGTTTGGAGTACTAGCACCATTCCTTAGCAGGTACATGCCCAAGTTACCTAACTTAGTAATATTTTACCTATAATGATATATCAACCAAAAATACAGTAAATCAAATTTTAAAACAAGCTTGCTCTATTACAATCCTCAGGTCTCCTATGAGCTTATTATCAATCTTATATAAATTTTCAAAAAAAAAGGAGCTAATTAAAATATTAAAATTAAAATATTATGGGGTGGGCCATGGTGACTCAGCAGGCAGTGTTCTCGCCTGCCACACTGGAGACCTGGGTTCAATTCCCGGTGCCTGCCCATGCAAAAAAAAAATTATGTACCTCAATAACCAAGTATTAAATATACTTGCTCCTAAGAGGATTGGGGTATAGTATCATAGTTTATTATCTTGGGGCCTGGAAACGTAGGTAGGAAACTAGAAAGATACCTAGTTTGAATTTAATCCCATCTCCTCATTCTGGACCCTCTCTTTCTGCCTGGAGCCTCAAAATAGGAAAAATTCCTATATAACCAGATGTACAAAAAATGTATCTGTAAAATATAACCAGATGCATTAAAATCTGTCATTTCAGAGAATAATAACTAATGTATGGTAGATCCCCCAAAAAGGAAAATAACACAATGAAGATGAAAAATAGTTTAAGATTACTCAACCAAACCCCTTATTCCAAGACTCTACAATAAACATGAAGCATCAAGGAAAGATAAGACATGGCCCCATGGACAAGGTGTCTCCATTTCCACCCCACTGAGGGAAAAGGAATAACTGAGTTTCTCACACTTTATACCCAATTTAAGAAGGAAGAAACGAGAAGAAACTAGAAATCCCAAGAAAATCCAGCATGTTCCTAAAACAAAGCACTGGTTAAGGCACTAAAATGATGCCCAGATTTCTCAAACCTGCACTTAAGGCTTCTCAAAGTCAGCTTTACCATCTGTATTCCATCTGTATATAAGACGTGATCGCCAACCAACCTAAGACTATGTCCTATAATCTCTTCTATAAACACTCCCTGTACTCTGAACCTTTTTTGGCTTATTTTCTCCACAAAAAAGACCTACCAATCCCCCACAGTCATTAAACTCTCAAATGTCACCTCCTCAAAACAATGTGATCTTTCACTTTTTCTGACTCCCAATACTGCTTTATTAGTAACACTCATGATATATCATATTCTACCTTGTCATACTTTTCTCTATTGGGTGTCTTTCCCAAGCCATTCCCTAAAATATTTAAAGCTGTCTATATCAACATTGCAAGATAAAATAAACTGAAAACAGATGAAGGAAAAAACAAACTGAAGTAAAGGACTAAATATGGCACCTGCTCTCTCTGTTTCTCTACATAGATACATACGTTTATACATACATACATATATATATACACACACACACATACATACCCACATATACATATATACACATACATACATATATACACCCACACTTATTCCTGAATTCAACTGTAGGCTCCTTAAGGGCAGGGAGAGCGCTGGGCATACACTTACTAAATAAATTACATTCTTTCCGATATCTAAGAGACTCTGTAACTTATGGACAATTTTCAAAAAATCCCTTTTGAAACATTCTATTCTTTATATGTATACCTACATATAGGCATATATATCTTAAATTTTAAAACAAGTGAAAAAAGGTACCAACATGTAAAGGGATAAAAGTTAGTCCTGTGGCACTTTAAACGTCATTCAAATAATCAAATTACATTTAACATCAATGGCAGCATTAATACTTTTCCCTTTTTAAATAATTTAAGATCTAAACCATGTCCTTTTGGTGGAGCCCTGAGAGTACCCAGGGAGTAGAACAGTTCAGTTCTTGCTCCTTCCACTGCCTGGATGTGACTGGCAGTAGGAACTGGGTAGTAGGAAAGAAAGCAGGAAAAGGTCTCTACAGTCACGAATGCAAAGCCCCAATCCTGAAATATTAGTTCATATTCACTTAGATTTCTTTTCATTACTAAATGTATTTGGGGCACATCTGCTTTGGATTACAAACATGGATAAACCCTAAGAAAATTTACTAAAACCTCCAAAAATCCTACCTTAAGGTTAAAATCACTTATCCTAAGACCTTTAAAATTGTAGCTATGGATAACAGCTTTTCTGGGAAATTAGGTTAATTTTTTTTCTTTCTCAAAATAAAAAGAGAAACATATTGCTTTGAGGGATCACTTAGGCAAGTGCATACAGTATTTTTATAACTCGAGGAATGTGCTAACTGAAAGATTCCTGTGGAAATCACTATCTCCTTAACTTATTCCTCCTTCATTCACTAACAAATAACGGAGAACTTATCTTCTTAAAAACTAACTGGTCCTTCTACTTCCAATTTTTCCCCTATTCCAAGCCAAACTACAGATTCCTGTTAAATTAATCTGCCTTGAACATCTCAGCCTTCAATCATTCCTGATCGTTCTTCAGATAAATTTACTTTTGTTGAATCCAACTGCTGCCTCAGTGGCCCAGGATGTTTTTCTTATTCACCCCATTTTTATTAATATTTTCCTACCTGAAATATTCTCCACCTCAAAACTTTTAAGTCAATTTGAATAATGTTAATTTCCTGACACACCAAAGGTCAATTCTATCCCCTCTATGAATTTTGAATACAATTTCCTATATCATTTTGAAGATCAGAGTTCTATTTACTGGCTAAGAAATATTTGATAGCACTCTTTCAGTGAGTTCACTTAACCTCTCTGAACTTATTCCTTCATCTATAAACCAAGAGTTGAATGACATCTCAAGATTTCTAGCTCTGAATTTCTGAATCTTCAATTTCTCATTTCATGTTGCTTAAAACTATTACTTGGCTCTAACATGCCATATATTTTCCCCAGGTATATGTTTATGCAATTCTTGAGGACAAAAACCATGCTTGATTATACCTTTGCCTATACCATTAATAGATATAATGATATACACCAGGCATTTACTCAATAACTATATCCATTTGCTATGCAGTGGGAAAAGGTGGGGAAAGAGAAAATTTAAAATAACACAGTAACAAATGTGAGAAGAACTGAACCTTAACTCAGACTATCAAAATGACTGTGAACTAAATGGTAAAAAGATGGCAAAGTATCTAGAAGTGATTATATTCCTATCTTGGAAGCTTGTATTTTCTTCTGCTACATATATGAATTCATTTATTCAACAAATATTTCAGAACTAAACCATGAGCTAGGCACTATTCCATGCACTTGGATTATAGCAGGAACCAGAGCAGGTCCCCACTCTCATGGAAAGTATATTCTTGAATACAGGAACAAGAGCAGCCAAACTTCCCAAGGTCAGAACAAGGGATTTTTAGGACATAATGAGCTATGAAGTATCTGCAATTCCCAGTGCCTTCCAATGCATTTAAACTAACTGAAGAACAACAATCAGAATACACTGGCTCTGATCATATGTGCAGAGGCAACATATCAAAGAAATCAAGAGTTAAATTCTAGAAG
Source organism: Myrmecophaga tridactyla (assembly GCA_004026745.1). Lineage (NCBI taxonomy): Eukaryota > Metazoa > Chordata > Mammalia > Pilosa > Myrmecophagidae > Myrmecophaga > Myrmecophaga tridactyla. The sequence goes on from PVIY010029378.1 coordinate 9,477, forward strand.
TACGATACTGGATGTGAATCCCAGCTCCCACTTACTAGCTATGTGACCTTGAATAAATTACTTAATCTCTCTCTGTCTCAGTTTCCTTATCTGTAAAATGGGGATAGTAAGGGTACTTATACCTCATAACGTCAGTCTGAGAATTAAATAAGTTGATATATGTAAAGTGCTTTAAAAAAGTTTGGCACATAGTAAATACTGCTATTCTCAACTACTCCTATTACAACTATTACTACCACTATTGGTTATTAAAATGTCAGAGTAATTCTCTGAACAAGCCGAGAAAAATGCATAATATATAGTAGGAACACATGTATAATTGTTGACTGAACAAGCAAACCAAGTATTCTTTCTTTGTTCGTGAAACTGGAACAAAAGCATCCTATCAACATTAAGACTATTCAGACTCAAGAGAAAATAATCTATTTCAAAGTGCTTTGTTAAAAACCCAAAAGCAGGGTTTTATTATGATCAGCATTAAAGACATATCATAGGTAATGCCATACATATATGACAGGTAAAATGTAATGGTAGTTATACAACTGTTCATGTAATGCTAGATATTATATCAACTGTATGTGTTTATATCTTCAAAGCACCCCTAACTAGTCGATATTGGCTGTTGGTGTGACTTACACCAACAAAGCCTAGTAACCAAAGAAATGAGGTAACTCTGAGTGGAAGAGAATGAATTTCAATCAGCAAAGAACAATTTTATAAATCAAGCCATTCACAATTCACTCAAAAAAGAACACTCAGCCATATAGAAAGGGTATCTGGAGCTCTCAACCTGAGGAGCCAGCTGAGATTACAAAAATGGTGTGGGAGGCCTGGAAGAATAAGGCACTATTTTGTCTGTCTTCTCCACAATGAGCTCAGGGTCACGGTTTGCTCTATGGCACTGTGCAACCTGCATGAGGAAGGGCAATACCAGTCACCAGGATCCACACTTAACCCTTAATAAAATCAAGCCAGGAACTTTTCTCCCAATTAGCAAACACAGAATGGTTTCAAACTCAGGCGATCAGGTTTAACACTGATATCCACAAAAAGAATGTGAAAACCTCCCCGAGAGAGTTCAAAACTAGAAGCCTCAGGTTATCACTGTAATTCGAAATCAGATTCCACATTTTCCCTTCTGTTTTTAATTGCTCCAACTTTCAAACCAAAGGCCTCATCTCTTAATAGTTTTACTCCCACTATAGATAATCAACAAAAAGTTTATTGCTAATTCTTGCCACTACCAAACTTTATTCATGGCTCCTCTCCCTCTGTATAATTCATAACTTACTGGTTTAACAAGTAATTAGAATAACCATAAGTAAAATCACAGAAAGTTTAAATAAGTAAGTAATTCACTGCTTACTCAACTGTTGAATAAAGAAAACTCTAAACACAAACAAGTGGCATTATACAAGTTAAACGTTTATACTTTGAACAGCTGAAACTGCAGCAAAGCACATTAAATGAGCAGTCATCTATAAAATTCACAAACTGGAGGATTTTTATTGGCATAAATGTAAGTAAATGCAAAATAAATATAACATTAAAATAAAAAAATACTTGATAAAAGCAGAAAATAAGCACGATATTTATGGCTCACAAACAGCAAAAAAGTAAATCAAGGCTCTCAATCATCCCTATTAAAGGAAAAAACAGTGATGTCACATGATAATCTATAAAAGGACTTACTGGTAGTTGAAATATATAATAGTGATATATTTCATATTCTTATGCCATATTAAAAAATTTTTTCCTTCAATTATTTATAAGCAGATTTTTACTGCGTATATACTATGCTTTCAGATACTGAGAAACTTTGGATATACAGAATCCTTGTTTATAAACCTAAAATTATCAAAAAGATAATCATAAATAAAAATTTAATTACAAACTGTAATGAGCATTATGAAAGAAAAGAATAAGAACTATAAAACAGAGTGGCAAAGAATCTAAATTTAGAATGGTATGCCAGAAAAGACCTCTCAAAGTCTCAGCTAAGCTTTAAGAATGAACAGGAGGGAAGATGGCTTAGGTGAGGTTCTGGTTAAAGAAACAGCCTGTGCAAAAGCCTAGAGGAAGAAAGCAAGTATGGTAGATGGCAAGTTAAGGAACTGAAAGGAAGCCACATGCCCTTAGAATGAGGAAAGAGGGCAGAGGAGGGGAGAGTGGCATGCTATGAGGCCAGAAGTAAGCAAAGGACAGGAGTAATTACCTTAAAAGAAATGGGAAATCATGTATGACCATTCTGTAAACCCACAACTTCTTTAATAAAAATAATAATAATAAAAAAAACTTTTAAAAGAAATGGGAGAGCTTTAATGTGTTTTGGCTGAATGACCTGAATTTCCATTGTAATACCACCGACTACAAGATGCAATATTAAAGAAAGGCAAGGCTGTATGCAGGAGCATAAGATGTTATCTTAGCCCAGTTGTGACAGTAGAGATGAAAAAAAGATGAATTCAAGGTATATTGATGACGGTCAGCATATATACAGTGAAGAAAAGGCAACTACTAAGAATTATTTCCAGGTTTCTAAAGTGAAGAACTACAGTAAAAAATGACATATTTAAAATGACTGAAGAAGAAGGAAATTTGAAGGTAGGATAATCAAGAGTTAAGTTCTTGTTATGTTGAGATGTGAGAGGCCTATGAGAATCTAAGTGGAGGTATTATAAAGACAGGTGACTGTATCAGTCTAAGGCTAGTAAGACGTCTAAGGCTATTGATACCCACTTGGGAACTGTCGGCATACAGGCTGTATGTGAGGCCATGGCAACAGATGACTACCTAGGGAAAGGGCGGTAACGAAAAGGGCTCAGAGATCCAAAGAAACTCCCAATACTGAGAGTCTGACAGAGGAGAGGAATTTAAAAGGGAGACTGAAAAGGACTGACCAGAAAGGTGGCAAGAAAACCAAGAAAGATACAGAAAGCAAGAAGAGAGTTCATGTTTCAAAAAGGAGGGAAGGGTGGGCCACAGTGGCTCAGCAGGCAGAGTTCTCACCTGCCATACCAGTGACCTGGGTTCGATTTCCAGGGCCTGCTCATGCAAAAAAATAAAAAAGGAGGGAAAACACAGGTCAACCAGGTCTAAGGATCCTGAAAGGTGAAGTTAAGATTTCCAGCTCAAACTGACTGGTAAGGAAGAAACAGCTGAGAAAAAAGGCATTTTAATGAAAGTCAACCTAGAATCTAAAACTAATTAAAAATGACTATTTTAAAAAAGTGAAAATATGCTTTAATTTTCCCTCATGTAGGTTTCTTTCAATGAGCCATTAAAGCATATTCTTACCAAGCCATATTCTACCTTAACTACAGTGACATGGCAAAAAAAACACCACCAAGTTCTAATATTGCAGCATGGTTCTAACATTGCAGCATGGCTCTAATATTGCAGTGCCAGAACAACTCATGCTTTGCAGTTTCATATTTTCAAATTAAACAATAAATAAAATCTACTTGTTTTGCAATTTTGAAGCCAATGTTATAAGCACTGAATTTAAATTAAAAAATCAAAATGGTCTTCCTGAAAAGATAATTTCCGTAACTTGCAAAAAAATAATAAAGACATGTATTAAATTCATTTAACATCTATGTCTACTGCAGTCCAGAAACACCACTCTGACAATCTCCCCCACTATTTTCTCACCATAGGCTTATAAAAATAAATGTTGCTATGTTTAGTAATTCCGTTATTTGTATTATTACACAATGAATGAAATCAATGAAGCAATGTAGCCTGAACTCTTATATTTTTCAGCCCCTCTAATATTGAGAGCCTCAGCCTTACCTACAATTGGTTTCATTAGTAGAAAGAGCAATGGATTTTGAATTGAAAACAGTTTTTAATCCTAGTTCTACTTTACTGCCGTATATGTAACCTTAGATAACTTACTTGGCATCTAAGGCTTCAGTTTATTCACCAATAAAATGAAAAAAACTTAATTTATGATGTTGTTCAGTTGGTTAAATGTGACAATAAATATTAACTGACTTTAAATGTAAACTTTCTCAATCACGTCTGCAAACTAAAATACTATATTACATACCACTTATTTCTGCTAGATTATGCCAAACAACTCCACTCTTTAAATTTATGTCCTCATTATAGACGATATCTCACAGCAACGGCTTTATTAAAATTAGCATCAGTTTTTACACTTAATAGTGCAGATTCTACAGTGGAGATAAATGTGTAAAGAAAGTAAACACATCTTTCCCTAAAACCTCCACTAAAATGACAGAATAGGAGTTTCTTAAAATATAAAAATGTAAGCCCAGAAAATTGGAAAGAAAGGGTGAAAAGACAATAGCAACAAAAACTTAAAAGCTGGAAAGCAGATGGTTGAGTGACAAATGACTTAGCAAACAAGGAAAATCAAATCTTTAGCAAACAGTGGAGAAAGCCAAGAACAAACCCAATTTAAACTGCAAAATTCCCAAAAGACTCAAAAATTGGCAGTACTGCATACATGTGAAGTGGGATGTAGGAAGGGGAGGGGATGCTAAATAAGGAAAATTGTTTAAAAGTCAACCAGCCCCACATATCTCAACTAACCTCTCCTCCTCGCCCCCCCCCCAAGATAAAAACTAGTTATATTATTTGAAGAAGATAAAATGTAAGATCTCGAGACTGGACTGAGGTAATCTGTCACGCAGAGGGCAGGATAAAATAACAAAAAAGGGGCAGGGGGTGGAAATCTTGTGAAGAAATGCACACGGGGATGCTAAAACTCCCCAAAACCTCTTACCCCACTTGCCCTCCAGAAGGCTTTCAGACAGGCCTTCACTCTCCAGGCAAGAAATCAGTGTAGCCTTCTCTGGGGAATCTAACCAGCCTGGAAGAAAGATACCAAGATATTGACCACAGAGTCCCCCCACCAAAAAGCCCAGCCAGGTCACCAGACAGTGAAGCCAACAGTTGACAATGACAAGCCTCTCTGAGAATTTCTAACCCACACATTAGTCCCCTATTCTTACATATGATTACCACACATGTAAGGAAAGTTTGTAAGATGAAAAAGAAAGACCAAAGCAAACAAAAAGAAAATGAAACCTGGAGGAAAACAGACTACACACGAGAAGAAAACTTAAAAAAAAAAAAAAAAACAACTAACATTTATATTATTCAGATAGTTAAGAGAAAGTACTGTCATGAAATTAGAACAGAGTAGTACTTAAAAGGAGCAAACAACAAAGGGCTCTTAGAAATTAATTTCATGATAAGAATACATAACAGAAATAAAAACTCAAAAGGAGTAGAGATGGAAAAGAGGAAAGAAGATTTAAGTGAAATCAGAGTACAGCCAGAAGGTCTTTCCAAATAAGGGGAGTTTAAGAAAGAAAAAGAGAAAAGAATCAACAACCTCGTTCAAGAAGAAAATCCCAGAATTAAAAGATGTTTCTAGACTGAAAGAGCACACCAAGAACTCAGCACCTTGGATGAAGACAGAGGCATAGCAGGGGCTATTTTTGTAAAATTTTAGAACAATGGAAACACAGTTAAAAATTTAAAGGCTCGGTCGGCTGCGGTGGCTCAGCAGGCAGAGCTCCAACCTGCCGTGCTGGAGGTCTGGAGTTCGATCCCTGGTGCCTCCTGCCCATATGCAAATTAAAAAAAAAAAAGAGAGAACATGGCCTTTAAAAAAAAAAAATTTAAAGGCTTTCAGAAATTTAAGAAAGGGTGGGAAAGACAAGGAAAGGGAAAGAAATGAAAAAGAAAACACACACAGCACACAATATATCAGAAGCCAGAATGGCTTCAGACTTCTCAAAAGCAATATGGAAGTTAGAAAGCAATGGAGCAAAATTTTAAGACAATGCATTTCCCACTTGGTATTCTTTCCTCAATCAAAGATTCAAACAAGTACCACGGTAAACTATAGTCATTTTTAATTAACATCAAGGAAAACAGAAATGAAGACAACGTGGGTCAAAGGAAAAATGGAGATCCACCACAGGAGAAAGTGAAGGGAATCCAGTGAAGTAAAATAGCTGTGTTCAAAGTTTCCTGAGCAACCAGTTCAGAACGGAGGTCAGAGGCTATAAAAGATACATCCTCAATAAGATAAAACTGGTAACAATACATGATAAGTAAGAACATCTTTCAAGAGACAAGGGTGAAAAGTTGAGTTAGTGATAAATTATAGGGGAAATTAAGCAAGGAAAAGCGAACAAGCAAGACAATGGACTCCAGCCAGATCACTCTAGCAGTGACAAGCCAAACTGCAAATTTCACATCAAATCTTTAGCCCCCCTACTTTGTAAATACAAGCAGACAATCAAGAATTACTAAACATCTGAGGAATGGCTATATCATGAAAGGAAAAGCTCAAAATATACAAAAAGGGGAAAAAGACAACTTGCAAGAAACAGAATGTTGTTGATAGATGAAAACGGGGTGGGGGGGCAAACCACTAACAAGTTTACATACTAGATAGCTGGGGATGAGGTGTGAGAAGGGAGGTGGCCACAGGACATTGCTCAGGGAAGGAAAAGCAGTCATATTTTACAATACTGAACCATCAATAGTGATGTAATCATAATTTCGATATAACTGTTGGGAAGAGGGACCAGGTGGGTAGGTGGTGACAAAAAAAGTTAAATTTAAAACCAAAAATGAAAGCAAGAAGTATTTTCTTTAACCAACACTTATATAAGGCATATGAGATCAGACACAGTCCTAAGGGCTTCCCAAACTCATCTAATTCTTGTAATAGCCCTATGAACTAGGTATTATCATCCCTGTTTTTACAAATAAATTGAGGAATAGAGAGGTTAAGCGGTCCAGTGTTAAGTAAAACTAGTAAATGACAGAGGAAGGGTCAAACCTAGGTAGTCTAAGTCCAGAGTCCAGGCTATCTTGCACATCTTGTAGCAATGTGAGGATGTCATTTAGAGAATAGGAGGTAAATATCACAATGAGCATCTAAAACAGGTGAAAGTGTGATTGCTTCTGGGAAAGGTAAAAGGGATAAGAGGTTTGTTTAAAAAAAATAGCCTCGAATTATGACTCTAAACTCTGCATGTACAACTTAAATAAAAAATAAAACTTAATTTAGAGCCACAGTTAAAGTACTTTATCTGATACAACCAACCTCAGTGGCAGGTACAAAGAATACTATTCCCATTTTATAGATAAGAAAACTCTCATTCTCCTCTAACAAATATCTGAGGATTTACTAAATACCCACAGGGACTGCGTTTAAAGGACAGCCACATCAATTCACCTCAAGGAACAACAAAGAGAGGTACAAAAAGCAAGTCTTTGTATTCACTTCTTTTCAAATCCTTGCGTAAATGAGATGCTCCAACATCTCTAAACAGTTGTGATTAAGATGAAGGGCAATATAAATTTTAAAACATGAATAGAAAAACACACTGCAATTCAAGCAGCAGAGAAAGGTCTGCTCGTTAATTCGTTCAAAAAATATTTAGTCCCCGTCCTTGAGGAACTCAGTCTTGTGGGGAAGATGGGTAAAAAGATAAATTATAGTTTAACGTGTACAGTGTTTAAATACAGGAATGTTAGAAAGAGCTAAGGAAAACATTTCCTGGGGAAAAAGAATGCTTCAGAAGGAACATCTGTGCTGAGTCTTGAAGGATGAATAGAAGTCTGACCAATTTAACAAAAGAAATGATACTAACAATTACAAAACAGAAAATTTCACATCTTGGTGTCAATTATCACATCTTGGTGAGGAAGAAACACCTATCTTTCTCCCCTGTTATAGTTAAGTTCATGTTAAAAAGGCTAAAATAAAATCTTTTTACTGAGTGACTTTTTAAAAATAAAAGATAATATATAATCTTAATGCTTTGATCCATTTTCTAATCTTTATGGTCTCTGTGGCAACTGAAAGCATTTTCCACATGTCTAATGCACATTTTTCAATCTAAAAGTTTAAGGTATTATTTCAAAAGATGATTAAAGAATAATCAACCCTTGTTTGTACTACCACCAGAAAGTTACATTGCAAACCTACTTCCTAAGTCATGATATCGAAATTGAATGCACCCCTTCTCCTTTCTCCCACGAGAGGCTAATGGTGGCCAAGTTCCAGATGATATAAGTGACAAAGCAGCTCATATGGGGAGAAAGACGAAAATAATTTTCTTTAATAATTTAATATCCTTTTTCCTCTTTGAAGTTATCTTCAAATTCCCTTCCAAGAACAAATTTAACTGAAACAAACATTTCTTTTTCCATCTTTAATGACAGAAGAAATAATCTGCAGTAAAACACAATAAAGATAATACATGTGTATGAGTATATACATACTTATCCTTTCCGACCTTTTAAGGTATTTCAGGGGTGAAAATTTTTAACTTTTGAGACTTGAGGATACCTCTGGAAAAAAATTTTCCAGTTGTAGTGACTAACTTTGATGTTAACTAACAAAGGTTCAAATAAGTAAATTCAAAGCAGGTACAGTCTGAAAACACTCAGGTTACTTTAAACCAGCATTTCTCATGACAGTTCTCAGGATCTCTTCATGTCCCTTCCTAGAATTCCTAACCTTCACACATAGTTTGCCCCTACTTAATCCTTATCTCAATTACTATCTAAAAAATTAATTTTGTACTAATATCTTAATCTCTGAAATCTGTGAGTCTATTCCTACAGTTAAAACCTAGTTGTAAGTCATAACATCGAGCTTTAAATGTCTGGAATAGCAAGCTGCAGAAAGCCCTATCATGCCCTACCACACTACCAGGAAGGGAAAAAAATAAAAGTCATGCCAGGAGACCACAAATGGTAATTAACAAAAGCATGGCAGGTTTGGTTGCAAAATGTGGATTTTCATTTGCGTATTTCAGCCCTACTCTAAAAGCAGCATCCACATAATCTACCTGTTTTTATAGGGACTTTACTTGGATAAAACACTTTAGATTTTTAAAACACTGATATTTGGAATATATTTTCTCTAAATTAAAATTACTGGTAAAAATCAGCATTTAATGATAAAAATAAAACTTTACCAATAATTAGAATGGGACAGTAAGGACACTACTTCATAGAAGTATACCAATTAAAGTACAGTTTCACATGCATGATACTAAAATATCAGGTAATATCAGGTAAACAAGATTTTAATTAAATGACCGTTAGAAAAATATTGAAAGGTAAAATTTTAAAGTGTTTCAATTAACATGAAAACCTCAGTGAAACACATGGCCTTTGTGTTCTTTTTCTCAAACGTGCAATTCTTTTTGAAATAGGATAAATTCTTCCTAAGTGAGAGCCACAAACACATGTAAAATACAGATACTTCAATTGTTTTTATTAAAGTTCAATCACAAAAATCTCTAATACTAAATGAAATATCTTGCAAAGTTTATTCAAAATTCCACAGTGAAAATGAGTAGCATCTGACATCACTCCTATGATATTATTTTGATCAGTCAGTCACAGACTGGCAAATTTGTAAAAAGGATACTCCTTTCACAATCAGTTTAGTTTAAAAGTAATGTAGAATCATGAGAGACTCCACAACTTTTCAAGCCAGTCAGCTTCAAAGACAATTTGATTCTATAAACATTAGCACATTATTTCCAATCTGAGAACACAGTGGCTTAAGAACAGATTTTAGGCTTTATAGTTTTTGTTTGGGTTTTTTTGTTTGTTTGGTAAGGCAAGAAGGGAACAGGTGGAGCAGAAGAGCAGGGGAACAAGGTCTTATTCTCACGCCTCTGTAAGCCCAACCCTCCAAGACCTTCTTTCCTTACTCTTTAAAATGGCTACCACCTTCGTCTATCAGGCACAAGAAAAATATTCAGATAAACTGGTTGTCTGGACAGTCCAAGCCTTTCTCCCCTGCAAAATATTTAAGATTCCTATTCCTTTACTGCTCATATAAAATGACCATTAAGTACACAAAAGTTGGTCAATTACAGTATGAGGGTTTTCCTATCATATACTTTGCAATAGTATCTGGCTAGGAAAAGCAGACAGCGTTAGCCATCACAGACTACGATCAAACACAGAAGAATGGAAAAAGGATTAGTAGTAAAGGAGAAACAAACGTGGAACCACAAACCCTCTAGAGATGATCATAAGGACTTCAGTAACAAAAAAATGGATTAACTATTGTTGGGGGTTACCAAAATTAAGCTTTTGTCTATTGCTAATCTTTCGAAACAGCATCTTACAAATAAGAAAAGCCACATGGGGCCATGGCACATACTTTTAATATGAACAAAAACTATTCTGACAAATATTGTTTACATGTGAAATTTATGCCATTTCCTACCCATTCTGAAACCATTCCATGACACGCTTGCTCTAAGAAAACACTTACCATGAAAATGCATTTTCGCAAACAAAAATGAAAACATAGAGCGCTTCAGACTATCTTTATGCATATACACAGCTACTAAACAGAGTGACTTTGGATTTGTCTAATGTCTGCAGAAACATAGCATGATCTTACCTCTCATCCTCGCCATCCACCAGGGGTGTCGTCAGCGGTAGCACCTTCAACGGGAAAAGAGAAGCAGAGGCTGCTAGGCTGCTGCTACTCCCATCTGAAACTGCTGACATTCCCCCACTGTCACCACTGATAGTCTGAGGTAAGCCAACTAAGGAGGGTTCCACTGGGCGCCTGGCATCTTCGATTTGGCTTCCAATTGCCTGAGCTAATGATTGTGCGGAGAACTGAGAACTTACTGGGATCTGCTGTGCCAAAGGCAAATTTATATTAGTCGCTATCAAGGGAGGTTGACTAACACTTTGAACCAAATTACCATTTTGGGTGGCGGGGGCTTGTGCTATATTCTGTGGTGGAACCAAGTTTGTCGGGGCAGAGGGCATTCCAGAAGGAACAGATGAACTAACCTGATTTGTAACAGAAATACTACTAGCTGAGGGCAAAGGACTAATTGTGGGCAACTGCTGCGCAACAACTCCTTGAGCTACTGATTCTACTCCTTGTGGCTGGGGAGGCACAGTTAACAAAGTACTCTGGGGTGCAACGACCAATTGTTGAGGAAGGCTTGAAGTACTAGTTTGAATTCCCTGATGAATAATCCCAGTTTGAGCAGGTGGAACTACTTGTGAAGTTGGAGGAGCACCTTGCTGAATAACTGAAGGTGTGACGGGGGTGGAGGGCTGCTGCCCTGCAATAGGTATGTTTGCTTGTTGACCAATGTTTACCATCTGACTGCTAGTCGGTACAGCAGACACTGCTGTTGGAGCCTGGCCTATGGGCTGGCCAGATGCCCCTGCAGGTTGTGCTTGGACTGCTGGGGGCTGCACTGACAGCTGAACACCCTGGGGCTGAGCCACAGGGATCACTGCTCCTGCTCCCACCCCTGCAGAACTGGGCTGTCCAGAGGATACTGCCGCCTGAAGAATAGGCTGCTGTTGTACATACTCTGGAGTGGGATTTTGAGTCACTGATTTACCATGGCCTGGGGCCATCTGTGTAGGAACAGCTGGTTGCTGTTGTCCGTACTGTAACTGCTGGGGTGGTGGCCCTGGAAGGGGAGTTTGCACTGGAGGAGCCATCTGAGAATATGGCAGCTGGGGTTGAGCCAAACTGGAAATGGAAGGCTGCTGAGCTAAAGCTGAAGTTACACCAACAACGGTAACAGGCGCTGGCTGGATACCAGGTGCAGCACTCATAGTGGCTTGCAGAGGTACTGGTTGAAGGCCTGGCTTTTGCGGATAGCTCAATTCTTGAGACTGTAATTGTACTTGGGAGATCTGTGACTGAGAAACACTCTGTGGTATACTTGCTGCTGAGATACTCTGTGGACCAGTGCTACTGAAATCCATCTGCTGAGGGGCCACACCTTGAGGGGCTGGTGGCGGTGGTGGCTGCTGCACCACCACGGCAGGGGCTCCCATCTCTCCACTTCCCACACTCTCCGTGTAGTGACTCAGTGTGCTGACACTACTGCTCACGGAACTCCCACTGGTGCTCTCCCTCTCAGAAGTCACCTCTGCTGGGTTCTGTTTTACCGTCTCCACCGTTTTATTTACCACCACACCTTCGGTGGCAGGTACAGCGTTTTCTTTTTCGTAGAACTCAGTGCAAGTCCACCTGCCTTTCTTAAAGGGCTCAGAACTGGTATCTAACTTAACGACCCGGAACCTGGATGTGTTGACCGTCGGTTGTGGCTGCTGACTGGAAATGGGTCCCACAGCCATCCCAGCGGCCGCGTTAGGGATATTACCCACAACGGAGGCAGAGACAGTCCCATTGCCCATGCCACTCAAGATATTCACATTAATGCCAGCTCCTGGCCCACCGGTCGCACTAGCAGCACTGGGAATATTACTTGTACTTACATTAGCATTCCCAAGCACGCTGCTGGCCATGTTAGGATTAAAACCACCCACAGCAGGAAGGTTTACATTATTCACCGTGTTAGTGCCAGGAACAGAATGTATACCTAGACCGCCAGGAGTACTCGAAGTGCGGACATTAGTCATTACAGATGCAGGTGACCCACTTGATGATACAGCACAAGTTGGTGCAGCTGGTACAACACTGTCCGAGCCTCCAGTTGTAGAGAGTTTTCTGGCTACTGGGCTGGTGGGTGGTCCTCCAGGGATGGGTGCACCGGCCACCCCGGCGTGTGTGGGATGGTGGTGCCCGTGGTGGAGGTGGTGCCCATGACCGTGGTGGTGGTGATGGAGGGGGTGGGGGTGGGCGCTGCCATTGATCACAACATTCTGCGGCGGAAGGTGAGGCAGATGAGTCTGAGGAAGGTGGGGCTGGTTGGGAGAGACGGCCCCAGGTGTCTCGGCTTCCTGGAAGTTATTCAGAGTCTCCTCCGAGGAGCTGCGTTCCGGTTCCCCTAAGTCAGTAGCCCTGGAAAGTGACACGTCAAGGATCTCGGAGGAAGACAGATCCTCTGTGTGAGATTCATCCAGGTCGTCATAGCTCTCTGTGTCCTCTGCTATACTGTTGTTCGAGCTGATGCTGGCGGAGATCTGAGCTGGAGTAACGCTTGTTATCTGGAAGCCACTTTTCTTCTTCATCTGAGTTCCGCCTGGCGCAAGAGGCTGTGCCTGCAGCTGAGCCTGCGAAAGGAGGTTCAGGCTTTGTGGGGGCGGAGGCTGTGGTCCCGACGAAGAAGAGGCTGCAGGGGGCGGCGGCTGGAGCAGCGACGGGGGCTGCAGATCCTCGGCAGATGTGGCATGACTCCCGACGCCGGTACCTGCTGCGCTAAGCGCAGAGGCGCTGCCGCTGCCGCTGCCCCTTCTCGGGAACATTGCCGGGTGCGCCATCTTCCTAGAGCTCACGTCGGCGGCGGCCTCCGGCGGCTGGTGCATTGTGTTGGGTACCGGGGGGCGGAGGAGGCAAGTGCAATTTCCGTCTGCACCGTAATCTTTGTATTCAAGACGCCGGAGAGGAAAACCGGACCCCACGCTCCGCCTGCCTCGATTCCTCCTCCTCCTCCTCCTCCTCAGCCGAAGGCACAGGCGCCGGTCGCTCCTGCCTCCGGGGGCGAGCTTCGGGAAGGGAGGACGAACGAGGGTGAACAAGGCTGCCGGGGACCCGAAGGGGGGACCCTTCAGTCCTTCGCCCTTCGCTTTCCCCTCTAGTCTCACACCCCACCCCACCCCCCTTTATATTCCGCTTCACGTGGGGTGCGGGGCAGGAGGGAGGGAGCGAGCGGGGGAGGGGAGCGGGGCTGGGGGTGAGAGGAGACCGAGGGATGCCCACCTTCCGCGGCCAAGTAGCCAACTCGGAAGCCACCTCCACCCGCTCCTCCCGCCGCGGCGCCAGCTGCGGCTGCAAAGCCCTCCCGGCCGCGCTGCACGAAGACGGCGCGGAGCGAGTCCCGCCCGCCTCTCGTCGGCGCCGCCGCCGCGGACGAGCCCCGAGCTCAGAGGCGCTCAAACCTCCCCTCCCGGTCCCGTCGCGCCCGCTCCGCCCTCCCCCCACGCCCCGCGGACCCTTTCAAACCCCCTGGGCTCGCGGCGGCTGCTCCGAGGGGAAACGCTGGCCGCGGCTGGGGCCGAGGCGACGAGGCTACGAGCGGGGCGGCGGCGGCGGGGCGCCCGGTACGGTGAGCCCGGCAACGAGGAGCGGGCGGGCGCGCAGAGACGCCGGGTCCTCGCGGAGCGCGGCCGGGGCGCGACGGCGGCGGTGCGAGCCGGAGCCCAGGGAGCGCTCCATCACTGGCAGCCATGGAGCCCGAGCATTTTCCTCCCTCGGGGCAGGCGCCTCAGCTCGGCACGCGTCCTCGGGGAGGAAGGGGCCGGCGCCCGAGCCTCCCCAGGGGGCGGCGGGCCGTAGGCTAGCGCCGAGGGGTGTGAGCCGCTGTCGTCCTCTTCCTCCGCCGCCGGCTTGTCCTCACCCGGCTCCTGCCGGACCGGGGCGGGAGAGAGCCCCGGGCGACGGCGGCGACTCCTTTCTCGGCAGCTTCGGTGGCCAGACGGGCTGGTGCAGCGACTGCAGCCGACGCCGCTCAAAGGAACGAGAGGTGGGGCCGCTCGGTGTCGGCCAACGGGGCGGGTGAGTGGGTGGGTGCTGAGGGAGGGGGTCGGGCGGGGGACTGAGGGGGTTGTTACTAGTGCTTTTCGGCTCCCCGGGTCTCTCGCGGCATAGGGAGAGGAGGGACCAGCGCCCGAGCGCTGGAGGAGGAGGAGGAGGAGGAGGAGGGGCGACCGCCGGCTAGAGAAGGAGGCGGTGGCGGGGGAAGAGGAGGGGGCGAAGAGCGGAGAAGGAGGGAAGATGGCGTCTGCGCATGCGCCCCGGCGGCGTAGACATAAAGCCTGGTCTGGCGGGGAAGGAGGCGGCAGGTCTTCGGGCCTTGCCGGTCGCTCGGTCTCTCCGCGGAGATTGCCGAAGGCTGGCGGAGGCGCCGTCGTCGTGGGGGTGGGGGGTTGGAGAGCATCTCCGCAGAGGGAGCGAATCCGGGTCGGGTGGTGTGGGGGTGGGGCAAGGCTGGGGAGCTGGGGGCCGCAGCTGAGCGCGCGCGCGCGCCCGCGCTAGTTAGGTGTGTCTGCTCTTCTCACACGCGGCCAGCGCGCGCGCGCGCGGGCACGCAGCTGGGGAGGGGGCGCTTCGAGGACCCGGGAGGAAGGCAGGACCGTGCGCTGGGCCCGCGGATGCTGCTGTGGTTCGGGTCCCGGGCGTGCGTGCGTGTCGCGGGTAGCGTCCCCCGCCTGCGGAATGGGTAATGAGGCTTTTCTCCGCAGCAACAGCATCACGAGTTCCAGCTCCCTGGAGCCCGCTGCCGCCACGACATGAGTCAGGCTTTCTTCCTCGGCTCGCGGCAGAGCCCTCCTCCCCCTCGCAGCACCTGGGCTCAGCCCCCGGCCCGCAACGCCTTCGCCCCTGGGAGTTGCCTGGGGCCGGGAGCTGCGGGGGCCGGGGGAGGCCAGTGGCTCCCCGCCGTGGGTGTCGCCCTTTGTGGCATGCCGTTGTAGCTACCGTGCGGTCCCATCGCCCCCCGACGGGCTGGGGCGAGCTGCCGGGCAGAGCTTGCAGAGGTTTGCAGTTAACTGCCCAAGGACCTAGGGTAGGCGCTCCTTGGAGAGGAGTGGTTGCGATCGATCCTTACCTGGAGGAAAGCAGCACCCCAGCCCAGTAAACTCGCCGACCTCAACAGGTGGCGCTTATTCAACCCTTGTGCCTTTTCCATTTCATTGTCCAGGTTGTCTTACAAGACAGGGTGGCCTAGACATGGGAACACGTGGAACGATAAGTGAAGAATGCCTTATAGGGGAAAAAAAGAAAAAGCCGTCTGAAATTCCCGTTTAAAGAAAAGAGTCAGCATTTCATGAGTCTAAATGTAGTTCAGAAGCAATGTCAGGTTTGATTGGACTCAATTTACTAGAAGTAGTTTGCCCGGCAGTGCATGTCAAAACATTCTAGCTCTGGGCATTTTATTTTATTTTTATTATTATTATTTTTACTACCTCTAGCTCAGGAATTTAACAACAACATGATCAGGAAAATTCAATAGACAAATTTTTATTTGTTTAATTTAGGTTGTTGGGGGACCAAACATTTATGGTTAGATCTCTCTTTCAGAAAACCTTACATACTCACGAGGTCCACCTTCTTATTTCAGGAGATTATTAAAATGTTAACTTTGTCATCTTTTTCAGATTTTCTATAAACCTGTAGTTGAAAACTCAGCGTGTTACTTTTAGGTTTCTCTGAACTTTCCCCCTGATTCCCTCCCTCAAAAAGCTAAAATTGTCACCATTCTCTTAAATTATTGAGTAGAAATGCACCCTTAACATCCCGTGTCTATCAAAAATCAAATACAATATCAAAGCTTTGATGTATTGTTGCTTTACCTGCGGTGTCACCCACTAAACAGAAAAGGCAGGACTATATATTTTTTTGTTTTGTTTTGTTTTTGTTTTTTGCATGGGCAGGCACCGGAAATTAAACCCGGGTCTCTGATGTGGCAGGTGAGAACAATGCCACTGAGTCACCGCGGCCCACCCAGGACTCTTATTTTTTTACTTTAGATTACTAACGTGGAGCTCGTGCAAGGTACAAAGTAAGGTGCTCACATGTATTGAAAGTGGTAAGGTGATAAATATCAAATACAATTGAGCACACCATATTTTATTTCTCGTTTTATGATAATACGCTCTTGGATTAATACACAAGTGATTGTATATTTAGATAACTATGGCCATTTGTATTTTACAAAAATGATCTCTTTTTTTAATCCCCCAATGGCTTTTGTTGCAAGTGATACTCCTGGTTAATGGCTGCCATCCACTGTCAACAGTTTTTGCATGGAAAATAAAAACTATCCTAACCGATTGAATCTGCAATGGAATGCAGATAGGCAGAATTCCGTTTCTTTGGACTACAGTGTGAAAGAAAATGCTCTTGATCTCTCAAAATCTTGCCTTAGGTCAAAGTTTTAAATTACCCCAAACAGCAGCTCAGCACTCTGTGGGTCCCCTGAATACCTGTGTGATTGTGTGGATATGGATTGAAGCACAAAAACAAACCATATTAAACTACTTACCCTAAGATGGCAGAATGAATGATTTGTTGAGATAACCCTAAAGAAAACAGTACTAACCATTAGCAAAGTATATTGTCGTTGTTACTGCTTTACTTTTCCAAGATAGCATAAGACT
Source organism: Myrmecophaga tridactyla (assembly GCA_004026745.1). NCBI lineage: Eukaryota > Metazoa > Chordata > Mammalia > Pilosa > Myrmecophagidae > Myrmecophaga > Myrmecophaga tridactyla. Next base: position 26,559 of record PVIY010029378.1, read on the forward strand.
TAAGAAAATATGGTCTTTTGAAATGTATTTAATTTTTGTCTGCCTTATCACTTTCAAACCCCTGATTGGGCTGCATCAAGTCCCACTAAAACAGAAAATGCCACTCTCCAATTAAGGAAACCAGAGTTTGTGTATCCATGTCTTTCTCTCTCCTCTCTCTCTCTCTCTCTCTCTCTCTCTCTCTCTCTCTCTCTCGACGGCCCCGTGTTAACATATTACTAACATGTTACCATCTTTGCTGAAAAAGTTTGGATTTTTTAATGTAAATATTAAATGCCTACTGCTGTGTGTAAAGAAGTTTTCAATCCTTTGAACCCACTATTTAGAATTATCGTTTGCCTTTTGGACCACTGAATTTCAGTGTTTACATTGTGAAGGTGTAGCTCTCAATTACCTTTCTGTTGATGAAAGGATTAGACTGTACTGCAGTGTTGATTTAAATCTAGGTATTGCCGCATTGCAGACCAGACTGTATATTTGGCTATATTTAGTATTTATTCTACTATAAAATAGAAAATTTGTTGAACATTATAGCACAATTTACCTGTTTGTGACCTGCCATATGGGTCAGTGTTTAAAACCAAGTAATTCTCCAAAAGCAGTGCCAGGAAGAGCCATAAAGGAGTACGACCCTCAGAACAGCAGTGAGTGGCAACAATTGATATTTCCACTCCAGTTATCATTCTGCAGAACCAGTGCTTCATCATGCAGTGTAACTTCTCTGTAACAATTAAGTGCCATCTGATTAAAAAAAAAAAAGGTAAGTTTTTAAACATGTCTTATAGATGTGACAAACGCCACATTTTTACTCAAGGAAACTTAAAGGGCATTCTAGCATGTTTATAAATTAATTTGTTCTCTCAAAAAATTGTTAGAATGAGATCAGAAGTCATAGGTGTTACTTATACTTACTCTGAAACTTTTCATTCATATGTCAATGAGTGTAGTTTAGCTTATAGCTAGTTCATTTTTGGCAGCATTTGTTAGATTTTTCAATGGAGCTACATTTCTGTTTAAACAGTTTTATATCCTCAAAGGAGAGAATGCTTATAAAACAAAATACAGAAATTTGGATTTATAGTTTACAAGGCACGCTGGTATGTGTTCACTCTTTAATTCCACCCACTGAGGGAGGAAGCATTGTCATTCTCATTCTAGAAGTAAATGATCACAGAGAAATTAAATAACTTGTTCAAGGTCCATGCCTAAATCATGGTTTCAGGGCCTTTTCACTTCAGATTCTATGCTTCTGTGTTGAGGGATTGTTCTGAAAAAGCACTCTGAACTCTATGGATTAGTATTTCTCAAAAATCTTTGAGAAATTAATGTGGGTTCTTCTAATGCTTTTGAATACCAAGGAAGATAATGCTGTGACACGAATTGCAAAGAACATTTCTTCCCTATGAAAAGACTAAAAACTTGTTCTCTGTTTGAGCCCAGGTAAACATTATATATTCTTCTACAGGCAGTCTTTTCTGACTGATTAATATATAAATTTGGAGAATTTTCTCATAGCTTAAGAAAGTCATTTCTAACATTCACTGAAGAATGTCAGTGAAAAAGTATATTAATTGGAAATATTTTAAGTCCATAATCAAATAGCCCTTCAGATCTCCCCAGATGGTAACTAATATTTATTGAATGCCTACCGCATACAATGCATTGCTGTAAATGCTTTAAATGTTGTATCTCATTTAATCTTCACAATTGCACCAGGTAGGAACTATACCGTATCTTACAGGTGAGGAGAGGGAGACGCAAGGAGGGTGAGGTCTTTACATCAAATGGAGGGGCTAAGATGCAAATCCCAGCAGTATAACCATTCCTTCCCAGCTGCCTCTAACACATATTTTTAAATCAGGTTCCTGCCAATTCTAATTCCCAAGTTAAAATTTCTACAGTATACTCATGTTAGAATTTTCATAATTAGATATCTCTAAAGAATATTAGCACCATTGTGTCCTTATTCAGAGCCATTCTAACAAAGAATATATATTTTAGATTTGAACTCCTTGAACACATAGGAGTTGGACATAAATGAAAGGCCAGTGCTTCGGTTAGTTTCATGATCCTTTACTGATCAAAATGGAAGCCAGATGCTTCAGGAATGGCCTTAATCACACACAACTGAGAGATGCTTTGTACATAGAACAAGGTCAGTATTTTCCTATTTTAGCAATTAGCATTTATTGAGAGTGAGAGCCTATAGAATAATAATTTAGTCTTCCCAACATGCCATAAAGATCGGTTTGTCTTTTTGAATACTGAGCTATATCACATTTATCATGGTAATTGTATCACAATTCTAAGACAAGTCTTTGTCTGTAAATGAACTAAAACCAGGTCAAGAAATACAAACAAATCAAAACAACCAGTATTCCTTTATATTCAAAGATTAGGTGCGCAAACACTTAGGTCTCAGAGTTCAAGCCTCAAAGCTCAAGGAAAAAAGGAGCAGCTATTGAGGTTATTACTTACTATGGAATTTTCCTTTGTTCATTTTTTCCCCCTCTTCTCTCACTTGTCTTTTCTATTAATTAGAAAATTAATAAAATAGTTTTAGTAAGTTAGATTTAAATTGACATTTCCAGTTAATTTCACTTTGGAAGGAAATCAATTGTCTTAAAGACCAAAATCTTTTCTGATTTTAATAATTTATTTAAAAGAAGAAGAAAAAATCTTCAACACGCTGTAAACTAATCTGGAGTCAGAAGCGCAAAATAAAATCCCATTAGTATGATCTCAGAAAGTAAAGGACAACAGGACTGTTTACCTATGGAAGGCATTCCAAAAAAAACTTTATATGAATGATAAACTAGAACCATTAAAGAGGCAATGCTGGTATTTCAGAGAAAACATGAGATGAGATTTAGGTGGAAAAGCCCTACAAAACTGATTTGTTTTATTACATGCAATATATACATACTTTTCAGACTCAAGAAGATTAAATACATGACTGACAACCTCTTCGTTGAGTTAAATGTAAAGTTAATTGCGAAGATGCCAACAAAGCTTTCCTTCAAAAACTGGAAGAAGAAATGGTCCAGGTGCTTTCTTGCCCCATTTATTTTTAGACAGGAATGAGACCACCTGACAGTGTCAACTCAGTGGTTTGCCTTTTATGTTTTGAAATGTTTCTAACACTCTTTAAGTCATACAAAAATGGTTTTAGATTACAACTTTATCAACACTTATTTTAAATGAAATGGTTTCACTCTGTTGCCTCAATGTCATCATTACCAAAAATTATTTGATAAATAAAAGCAAGGATTTTGAAAGAAGTGCTTTCATGAGAAGCATCTTGAGAAAGTACGTTTTCTTCATTCTTTCAAGTGTATGGTAGAAACTCAATTAAGTACTTCCGAAGATTTTCTTATATCCCACATTATGTAGTAATATCGTCAACATAATTTAACATGTGAGCTTTACTACCAAACTATTCCCAAGATGTTTCTAGAGAGCATTAAGTTCAGAAATTATGGTGTTGGAAATAAGCTCATTATTAAAATTAAACTAACTTAGTGATCTTTGGCATAACGAATCACAGAGCTCACACAAAATCTATTAAGAAGAATTCCAGGTAGAATGATTCCTTTTAAAAAGTAACCAACTTAGTTAATATGTCTAAATTTTGTAACTGTTTCTACTAGCTGGTAATTGATCAAACTTTCATTTTGAAGTGTTCATACACATGAAACTTTTATTTATGATTGTCAGTAAAATAAAAAAACACCTATTACATAACTAAGGTCAAATTAAAGAAGCTACCTTGCAGATTATTATGTATATGTTTTAAAATTAAGTCCGTAATACTTAGCACAGCGTGCAAGTGTTCGATATTTTTTTTATGATAATGATTCTGTAGCTGACATCTATTCCCAATGAATGCATGTTAATTGGCTGAAGGTGGGACTTCTTATGCAGCCCCTTTATTTGGAAAAACAGATTTTGGCCCCAGAACCTCTCAGATCAATGGGATCTTCTAGGAGGCAGGTCGCCATTTCTATCCAGTTCTGCTTATTAAAATGTCCAAAGAGAGAATAGTCATTGGCAATGTTTTCAATGATTCTGTTCTAATAAGGTATCAACTTACCATCCATCTTATTAATACTTGTAGCAGATGAGTCACACATTTAAGACTCAGGCCTTCACATGATTTTAAATGGCTTTGATCTACAAGTCAAGTCTTTTGAATGCTGAATAGATTTTATAATGGGCACTCTTGTTCTTCCGTTTCTACTCACTGCTCTACCCAAACCTTCCTCTTCTCCCATTTCCCTCACCACACCTCAGAAATTGAAATTACAACCATCTCCACTTTGATGAAACCCTCAAGTAGTAAAATTTCATTTTCTTCTTTACTTCATGACAATTGTGCAGCAGTAGTCATGTAATAACACTACTTATTATACCATTCAACCTAAGTATATGATGAGTGGTATTTCATGAATAGTACTGCAACTAAAACATAAGGGATAAAAACAAATAAAAGGACAGTCTATTACTTTAAAAAGGAACATTCAGCATTTCACAAATACATAATGTTAATAATGACCATGGCTGTTCTCATCTAAGCCATATGGCAGATATTTCTCACCTTGTTAGGATAAAATACTCTAATCTACATGTGGTTTTCCTTGAAAAATTCTTTTAGAAGAATAAACCACAAGTATATAATAATTCATGGGTTGCTATATTGTTAAGGACTAGAAGATGGGAAATATGGGGTTTTGTTCTCCCTAGAAGAACTAGGAACACAAAAGATAAGATTGAACCAACTTGGATGTCGTTAATTGAATATCTGCTGCCTTTGGGAGACAAAATCCCCTGTCAGTGGTTTCCATGCACCAATGAGGGCACCAAAGGAGACAGCCTTCCACAACCGCAGCTCAAGGATGTATTTCCATAATCATATTGTAAACAAAGGACAAATAAAAAGCAGTAGGAGATCAATTTAGTTCATGTTTCATCGAAGACATTCTATCTCCAGGTTAGAGGTAACCAGAAACCTCGATGGCATTGCAAGTTTCTTTTAATCCACCATGTCCATAGAGGTACAATCTGGATCTTTGGAAATAAGATAAGAATATTTTTCATGTGGAATAATGGCAGCAATATGGTTTAGAAGCCGTGATGGGAAGGCTTCATTGTTGCCTACACCTTCTGGGGAGTGCCACATGGTTAGTGCCAGGCTCCTCATTAAGAGCTACGATTATGGCTCCTTAGTAAGATAATTGATTTTGAGTGAATGTACAAGTTTTATTGGTTGCTTTTAACTTTTTTTCTTTACGTTGTTGCTGCATTTGTTCGTTTTTAAATGACAGGCATTTTAGAGGAGAAACATCTACCAAAAGGAAGACTATATTTCTCATGTAGCAAAATCTCAAAAATATTAATAATAAGATGAAAACTTAGTGGAAGGTAGGGACAGAAGCAACACATTAATGGACTACAAGAGGCTACTTGCTCCCTGATAGGCATCATGATTGCAAGCAGCCATGAATAGAATAACGTTTGTGTCCCTGATAT
>PVIY010029379.1:6454-32188 GCA_004026745.1 Myrmecophaga tridactyla
TTTTCTTAATATTTTTATTGAGAAATCTTCACACACATACAGTCCATATATTATGTACAATCAGTGGCTAACAATATCATCACATAGTTCTGTATTCATCACCATGATCATCTTCAGAACATTTGTTTCACTCCAGAAAAAGAAATAAAAAGAAAAAACTCATACATACCATACCCCTTACCCCTCCCTCTCATTGACCACCAATATTTCAATCTACCCAATTTATTTTACCCCTCATACCACCTATTATTTATTTATTTATTATCCATATTTTTTTGCTAATCTTTTCATGTCTTGGATTAAAGGAGCATCAGACACGAGGTTTTCACAATCACACTATCACATTGTAAAAGTTATATCATTATACAGTCATCTTCAAGAATCGAGGCTGCTGGAACACAGCTCAACAGTTTCAGGTACTTTCCTCCAGCCAATCCAATATATCATAAACTAAAAAGAGATATCTATATAATGCATGTACCCTAGAAAGGCCATGTTCAATCCTAATAAATCTTGTGGGAGCAACCGTTTCTTCTAATCTTTATTCAGTACTATAGGTTGGAAATTTGATAAGGTTATCTCCACAGAGATGTGACTCTGTCAATTGTGGGTATTAAACTTGATTAGATGGAGACGTGTCTCCACCCATTCTGTGTGGATCTTGATTAGTTTACTGGAATCCTATAAAAGAGGAGACATTTTGGAAAGAGTTCCTTTTTGAGAATGAGGAGAGAGCAGTAGAACCACGACAGAATGACATGAGAACCACAGAGCCCAACAGCCAGTGACCTTGGGAGATGAAGAAGGAAAACACCTCCTGGGGAGCTCCATGAAGCAAGAGGCCTGGAGAGAAGGCTAGCAACCTTCACCATGTTCACCATGTGCCTTCCCAGTTGAGAGAGAAACACAGAACTCATCAGCCTTTCTTAAGTGAAGGTAACCTCCTGATGGTGCCTTGATTTGGACATTTTTATAGACTTGCTTTAATTTGGAGATTTTCATGGCCTTAGAACTGTAAACTTGTAAAAAGCCATTCCATTTCTGGTATATTGCTGTTCTAGTTTCCTATCCTCCTGAATGCAATATACCAAGAACAGACTGGCTTTTAAAAAGGGGAATTTAATAAGTTGCTAGCTTCTAGTTCTAAGGCCGAGAAAATGTCCCAATTTAAACAAGTCTATAGAAATGTCCAATCTAAAGCATCCAGGTAAAGATCTTTGGTTCAAGAAGGCTGATGACATTCAGGGTTTCTCTCTCAGCTGGAAGAGCACATGACGAAGTCTTTCAGCTTTTCTCTCCCAACTTCTCATTTTATGGAGCTCCCCCAGGGGCGTTTTCCTTCTTCATCTCCAATGTCTCTGTCATCATGGGCTCTCGGCCTCGTGGTTCTGCTCAAGCTCTGCTGTGGCTTTCTTGTGGCTCTGTCAGAATCTCATGGCTTTCTCTCTTGTCGTTCTCCAAAAGACTTCTTTTATAGGATTCCAGTCAACTAAATAAGACCCACCTGGAATGGGTGGAGACATGTCTCCACCTAATCCAGTTTAACACCCACTCTTGAGTGAGTCACATCTCCATGGAGATAATCTAATCAAGGTTCCCACATGCAGAGCTGAATAGGATTTAAGAGAAGCGGCTGCTCCCACAAGATTGGATTAGGTTTAAATTGTGACTTTTCTAGGGTATATAAACCTTTTCAAACCAGCACAATTGCATTCTGGCAGTTAGCTAACTAGAACAGCACTCTTTCAATATCTTCGTAATGCTTAGTAGATCTTGCTTTGCTTTTTTATTCTGTGTTTAGAATGTAAGCTGCAAGAGGAGGCATCTTTGTGTTGCACACACCTATAGCTCTACCCAGTAGCACAGTGTCTGGACTGTAAGAGAGCTTAATAACAGCACAAATGAATGAATGCAAAGTTTTCCTTGGGTACTCAAATGGGTTGGTCTTAGCCCCTCCAAATTAAAGAGCTCTTGCTCTAAACCGGGGCTTGCAAAGTATGGCCTACAGGCTGAATTCAATCTGCCACCTGCTTTTGTACAGTCTGTGAGCTAAAAATGTTTTTCACATTTTTAAATGGTTGGAAAAAATTGAATGAAGAATAATGCTTAGTAACACATAAAATTATATGAAATTCACATTTTACTGCCCATAAAATGAAGTTTTGTTGGAACACAGCCACAATCATCCATTTATATATGTAGGTGCTTTCCTGCTACAATGACCGTGTTCAGTAGTTGCAACAGAGAACCACATTTGCCCTGCAAAACCTAAAATATTTACCACCTGACCCTTTAAAGAAAAGGTTTGCCAATCCTTGCTCTAATTGATGCTAAGAAAGGAGGAAGGGTGGGATTCAATTAGATACAGAAGAGCATGGAGGAAGGGCAAGGAAGAAAAGTAAAGGAGAGGGGAGAAAGGAAAAGAGAAATGAATGGGGAAAAAGAGGATTTTATCAAGTCTCTACTAAGATCTATGCACCATATTTGGCGCTTTAGCTACTTTATTTCTCAGCTCTAGATAGAACTTAAAGTAGAGGCAAAATCAATGGTACGGAAACCCCCTTCCCAAGCTCTGTGCTTCCTCTGGATACCTGTTGCCTGATGACAACTAGTTCCAGGCCCACCTCTCCTCTCTCTCTGGCCCACCTCTCCTCCCTCTCTGGTCCAGGGCTGACCCCTCCCTGACAGCATCCCTGCTCCAGGCATTTCTCTCTGCAATGTTCCAAGCTTGTGTGCTCATCACATCCCCTTTAAGCCCTGCTCTCTGCTAAGCGAAAGCAGAAATGAAGACAGGTTTTCTCTGTATATACCCACCCGCACCCCCATCCCAACTGCCTAACATGGCATCTGGCACATAGTAGGAACTCAATCAATAATTGCTTAGCGACTTAGTTAAACAATCAACCACACAGAGCCTTGGCCCAGTTAACCACTATTTCTCAGGGCAGAGGACCCCCATGGGGAGATTTCTAGGAGGAAGATGTTGGGGAGCAGACCAGCCCTTCACAGCAACATCACGGTCCCCCAACGGTCATTCCATAAAGACCTAAGGACCTTCAGCTCCACCCCACCCCACCTTCCTGCCCTGCTGCCCTTCTGTGGAGCTGCTCACCTCTCATTCCTCATGCCCAGAAACCCTTGCCTTTTCTGCCTGTCCCACCACTGTTCAAGGCTCTTGGCTAGTTCAGGCAAACAAAAGTAATAAAATAAAATGTTGGGTAGGAGGTCAGAAGGAGCGAAGATGACAGAGGAAAGGGGGATTTTTATATTTGGAACTGCACTTGTTGAGCCAAGGCAAGAGTAAGAAAAACCAAGCCAAAAGGCTTGTGTCATGGTCAGGTTCATGTGTCAACTTGGCCAAGTGGTGGGACCTGTTTTTCTGGTTGGGCAAGTGCTGGCCTGTCTGTTGCAATGAGGACATTTCATAGAATTAAATCATGATCACATCAGCTACATCCACAGTTGATTCCATTTGTAATCAGCCAAAGGAGAGTGTCTTCTGCAATAAGTAATGCTTAATCTGATCACTGGAAGCCTTTTAAGGAGGATTCAGAAGAGACAGGCTCTTCCTGTCTTGGCTGGTGAGCCTCTCCTGTGGAGTTCATTCAGACCCTCGATTGGAATCATTGGCTTCACAGCCTGCCCTGCGGATTTTGGACTCTGTGTTCCTGCAGTCACGTGAGACACGTTTATAAATTTTATATTTGCAAGTGTTCCCTGTTGATTCTGTTTCTCCAGAGAACCCTAACTAATACAGCTTGTGTGGTTCTCATTTCTGGCATTTCCTGTGAGGGGTGATGACTCTCACTTGAGCTTTTGTCGCTGGTTTGAGGAAGAGGATGGGTCTCCTTATAAAAGAGAAGAGAGAGGTAAACTCCTGATCACCAGCCCTGGGAATTCAAAGAGAGAAGGTGTGGATTTTGCAAGAGATTAACTTCGGAAGTATGACATGCATTCGTGAGGACAAGGAGAAGGGAGCTAGGCAATGAATGTATGCCCAGATTGTTTTTCCTTTCCTTTCTTCCTTTGTGCCTTTCCTTCTTTCCCTCCTTCCTTCCTTCCTTCCTTCCTTCCTTCCTTCCTTCCTTCCTTCCTTCCTTCCTTTCTTTCTTTCCTAATAATTCCATCTACTGAAGGCTTTCCATCTCTTTGTGCCTTTCCCGTGGTTGTCAATGTGGGTTCCAGTGGCAACTCCTAATCACTACGACTGGACCTCTACACTGAGGTGAGGCAAAGACTCTGGGCCACGATGTCTCTCTTTCTGGCATTGAAAAGAAGTTAAGGAAGAAAAACAGGTGGCAGCAATGGAGAAAAAGGAGGCAGGTCAATCCTTGGAACCTATAGTAGAAGAAATGTGTTGAAAACTCAATTTTTTTCTTCATTCAAATGAAAATTACTTTATTGAGTGAGTCTCATGGAATGAAATATATATTTTCTTACCTGTTAAATTCACTGCTTTCTTGCATAGAAAAAAAAGTAAACCAAAATGAGCATCATTAAACATAAATAATGCTCAATTTCACTGGTAATCAGAGAAGCGTAATCTAACACTAGACCTCTTCATTGCCTTCAACTTGACAAAATTTAAAAGTTTGATGATAATTAGTGATAGCCAGGATGTAATAAGGAAGGCATTCTAACCCACACTGGTTCAGAAGTGTGTAAACACTTTGAAGAGTGATTTGTTGATATCTAGTGAAGAGAAAGATGCACATGCCTGTGACCCAGCAAATCTGTCTGCAGGTTTAAGCCCCAGGAGACAACACACATCTCAAAGAGTGACAGTACAAAGATATTTCTCACAGCACTGTAAAATGAAAAATTGGAAGCATCCTAAATGTACCTCAGTAGGAAAATGTATAAATAAATTTTATACATTTTATATTACATCGTGTTTCATTCATTTTTCATTCAGCACATATCCATTTAGATCTTATTAATATGCACATGAATCCCTAAAGAAGCTTGTTAAAAGGGCAGAATTCCTGGCTTGGCCCTCAAAAAGAATAAGGTTTAAGTCTAGGGGGAAGTCCAAGAAAGGGAGGCTTTTTGCAAGCACAATATGTGATGCAGATGCATGTGGCCTTTGGACCACACTTTGGGCCTTCCATCCTGGCCTTAGATTGTAAGAGCACTGTCAAGGTCAGGTTCACGTGTCGACTTGACCAGGTGGTCGCACCGTTTGCCTGGTTGGGCAAATGCTGGCCTGTCTGTTGCAATGACATTTCATAGAATTAAATCCTGATCGCGTCGGCTGTATCCACCGCTGATTCCATTTGTAATCAGCCAAGGGGAGCGTCTTCTGCGATGAGTGATGTTTAATCTAATCACTGGAAGCCTTTTAAGGAGGATTCAGAAGAGACAGGCTCTCTTCCTGCTTCGGCCAGCGAGCCTCTCCTGTGGAGTTCGTCCAGACCCTCCATTGGAGTTTTCAGCTTCACAGCCTGCCCTACCGATTTTGGACTCTATGTTCCCACGGTTACGTGAGACACTTTTATTAATTTTATATTTACAGATATTTCCTGTTGATTCTGTTTCTCTAGAGCACCCTGACTTACACAGTGACTTACTAATCCAGGTGGGACACGTGGTCCTTAGTTGTTCATCACTTAAGAGGTAAAGAGTCCTAGATTGGAAGGAGTCTTGGGTTTGGTCCTATTTCCGACACTAATACACCATCTGTCCTTGGATAAACCATTTCTCCACTCTAGAACTCACTTCCCTCATGCTCAGTTTTTCCCTCCAGTTCTCACCTCTGTGATTCTCTCCCTGGAGGGGTGTGCTGTGGAGCAAATAAGTACAATTTTCCAAATGAGCTCACAACACCATCTCGGTATATGGCAGCTTCTTTGTTCACCAGCACTCAATTAATTGGAACCCTCTAAGTGCCACTTTCAGCTCCTGACATTCCTATGTAGTCCCTGTACAATCCCAAGGCATCTTCATCAAAGAAACATTAAGCTCTATTTAGAGACCATTTCCCAGTTGAATGTCGATAATGATACCCTAATGCCTTAAAAAAGTCAATATACACATGTTAGATATCATAGCCATAAAATCCAGAATATCTGATTAATTATTTGACTGTTGTTAAACTGGGTAGGGTTTAAGCAAAGGTTGGCCAAATTCCCCACAAATACTTAACTTTCCTGCCTTTGTGGACAAGGAAAAATAATATTGACAAAAAGTTCAAATAAAAACTTGATTCGGTGCCATCTCTTCCCTCATAATTCTTGGTCATTGTGGAAGCAGTGACTCTGACTTAGAACCTTAGCCTTGGAGACTTTTTAAACTTTTGAGTCAAATCATTAAGTGACACTGTGATGGACATGCATAGCTCTCTTAGCGCCAAGTTAAACTTGATTAACAAAGATCTGTAGAAAGACCCAGGTCCAGACAAAAGCTGTGCTTGCATAGGGCCTGTTTGCCTTCAGACTGATACACTGTTATTCCCTAGCTCTTGGAATTTCTCAGACTCTTACCTCAACAGGCTTCAGCCAGTGGGGACACCAGCAAGAGACTGAAGGGAGGAAGTGAGAAACCAGGCCCTTTATCTCTGCCGTGGGCCTTCTTCAGCATCTGATATGTTTCCTCCATGGCTCCAGTTCCCTCCAGACAAGCCCGTGAGGGCTTCCCCACTTCTGTCTTCAGGTTTTTAATAGTACTGACTTTTGCTGTTTCTACCCTTTGAGTCAGCTCATCCTCCCCTGTTTGGCTTCACAGCTCTTCCAACAATGGTGAGACCAATTCCCTGCATTCAATTCCTTCTGATAAAACCACTTGAGTTCATTTCTACTTTTTGGTTAGACTCAAAATGATTCAGAAGGTAGGTAGCCTTTGCTTCCTAAAATCCCTTCAATAACTATAATGCTTTGTCTTATGTGCTCATCAATAGTTTTGTCCTTTTCAAAGCTGTTTGTGTGCATTAACCCACTTAAGCCCAGACTATCCCTGAGACATAGGCAGGGCAGGGATCACCATTTTCATTTGACAGAAGACAGAACAGACCCAGAGATGCTAAGTGACATGTCAAAGCTTGTGAACTACAGAGCAAAAGCCAGAATCCAGGTGCTCTCCCACCCAAGCTAGTGTTAATTTCCCTATGGCATGTTGTCCTTTCTCTCTCTCCCCAACACTTACCACCAGAAGGCATTCTATCTAGGTCAAAATAAGGATTCATTTGGATTTCATTTGCACTTGATGAAAGGTGCTATAACTATGCAAATTGCACACCGAAAGGAGTTAGAGGGAGTATTCATTTCTATTTTGGTCTCTATAAGAATATTTTGCATTAGAGTCAACCAGGCTTTGTCAGCATTCTGTAAGTTCTAGGGCAGTATTTCCCAAAGTCACAGTCATCTTAGGAGTAAGGGAAGAGTTTTTGGTAAAAACTCAGATTCCTGGGCCTCATCCCACACCTACGGAAATAGACCATCTGGGTGATAGGAACCTGGAAGGTGTTTTTTGTTTTGTTTTGTTTTGTTTGCTGTATGGCAGGGGTCACATTTCATGCTTTTTCCATGTGAGTATCCCCTTATTGCAGCATCATTTGTTAAATTTTTGTTTGTTCCCTTGTTTGGGGAAGTGCACGGACCATAAATTGAACCTGGATCTCCCACGTGGCAGGTGAGAATTCTACCACTGAACTACCCTTGCATCCCCTGGAAGGTGTAGTTTTAACTAGCATCCCAGAAGATTCTTAATGAAAAAAATTTTTGAGGGCCATTGGCCTACAAGCTAGAAAAAGTATCGGGGCAAAGGAGGAATCAGCAAGGTGCCTAGGGGCTGGTTTCTGACCAATCAAATAAATGTCCAGCCCTCTGGTTCCTATCCCCAGCAAGAGGTTCCACTTACCAACACCCTATTCTGTGTCATGCCCTGTCCTAGTCACTGCATGTGCATGGTTTTGCTACTCTCCAAATCAACCCTATGAAGTAGGTATCACTCCCATTTTACACATGAGAAATCAGAAGTTCCAGTTAAATAGCTGTCGCCTGGCCATGACCCAAATTCCAGCTGAGTTCTGCTTGACTCCAAAGCCAGGCTCTTGTCTGTCCACACTGCCACTTCCAAATTGGAGCTATCTCATCTCCAAATGATCATGGGAACAAGTATATAACCTGAGCTGGCTCAGTGTAGGGAATCCTAATCCTCTTCTCCAAAGGGTTCTGGGTTTTCTTCCTCCTCCATCTGGAAGTAGGCATCAGTGAAAGTGCAAAGAGGTTGAGTGACATTACAATCCCCATTTTAAATCACTGGGGGAGAGGAAGGAATTCTGGCAGGCATGGTTTCCAGATTGATTCTCCTTCTCATTTTCCCCAGAGGTTCTTGGAAGCTTTTTAGCCCTTGGTCTTGGATCAGAAGCTTCTGTTTTTGCCCCAAACCTGTAGGAGCCCATTAGAAAGCCCAAAAGTAGAGATGCCTGAATTAATCCATCCAGGGGGGCCCTTAGGGCAGCAACCCAAGTGTTCTTATGCCATGTGTTTAAAAATTAATAACACGAATGGGCAGGTGTGCAAGCACATGGTGTTTCACACGTGGATGTTCTTGCATCATTTGGACAGCCATTTCTCTCTTTCTAATGCATTGCTTTACATATCTGGTCACCATTTTTCTGTTGACACTGCTGTGTCTATCAACCAGACTATTGAAAACTGCCAGACAGACACTGACCAAGGCAGGGTAAAAGGAATTCTCAGATTAGTCTGGTCATTTGAAGGGTGCAGAGAGGATGTTTGACCTTTTAGAAAATGTCTGGTGCTCCCCCACATCTTTTCTCTTTATCATTCCCAGTAGCTGTTGCATCCCATCTTGCCTCTCTTAATTTCATATCTATGTCTTGGGAAGCATGTCACGTATGTGAGGTAACCCTGGCTAGAAGGTAAAGGTCTGAGTTCAAATACATAATCAATCACTCAGTAGCTGTGTCTCCTTGGGCAAGTTAAATGACCTCTCTGAGCTTCAATTCCTTTATCTGTGCAATGGAGATAATAATAATATAGTAAATTTTTAGAAATGCTAAAGGAAATTTTTTTCACTTTCACATAAGCAATCATCACATGGCCTCCTTCATAGTCAGTCTCAACAAATACATCTTGAGTGTGTGCTGTGTGCCAGACACTGTCCAGTTACTGGAGATCAATATGGTGAACGAAAAAAAGAGGCAAAGACACAACCGAACAAATAAACATGCATTTACTATATATATACAGTCATTAGGGACAAGTTCTATGAAACAGAATAAAGCAGGGTGAGATGATAGAGGATGTCAGGAGCAGGAGGAGCAAATGCTGTTATTGACATAGTGGTCAGGGAAGATTTCTCTACACGAGTAACATGAGGTGAAAGAATAAGGCACATGGACATCTGGGGGAAGAAAATTCCAGGCATAAGGAACAGCAAGTGCAAAGGCTCTGAGGCCAGAGCCTGTTTCATTATTTAGAGAATAGCAAGGAAGCCAGAGTGGCTCAAAGAGAGTGAGCCATGGAAAGAACCGGGGGGCAAAAAATGAGTCAAAAAATAAGAGGTAGAGATGGTAGCTAGAGATAGATAGATAAGAGATGGATAAATGATTGATAACTATGATATCATAGATAGATTAGATGAATATGATATAGACAACAGACGATAGATAGATAAAAACATAGATACACAGATAGATAGATAACAAGCTAAATCCTCTCACTTATTTATAGCATCTTCATACCTTGGATGGAACTCTTTTAGATACTATGACAGACAAAAAGATGAACCAGACAGATCATTTCCTTTGAAACTTTAATGTAATAAAGAATAAAAGTTCAAAATAATGAGATAAGAAAATAATAGATGTCATAGAAGAGAGACGTGAGTAAGTACTATAAAATTCTGGAGGAAAGAATCTGTGACTCACATGGCCACCCTACCCCCAGAAATTTGAAATGATTAATTGATAAGCTTCTGATGAAACAGATCAAGGGAGAAAGTAGAAATGATGTCAGTAATGAAAAAGGGAACATCACTACAGATGTTACAAGATAATAAGAGGATACTATAAACAACTTCCTGCCAATTAATTGGAAAAATTAGACAGATGGATTTCAAGGAAAATACAACATAACAAAAGTAACGAAACAAGAAATAGAAAATCTGAATAACCCCATGACTATAGTAACAATTGATCCTTTAATTAAAAATAAACCTCTCATAAGTGAAATTTCAGGATACGTGTCTTCAAGCAAATTGAATGAAATATTTAAAAAAGATACAATTTCAGTCTTGTACAAACTCTTCCATATTAAAAAAAAGTGGGAATACTCCCATTTTATTTGGTGAGGTTAGTGTAACATTAATATCAAACCCCAACAAGAACAGTATGAAAAAAGAAAATTGCAGATGAGTTTTACTTATAAACATGTGTGGAAAACCTTAAATGAAATATTAATAAACCAAATTCAGCAATATATAAAAAGGAAAATGTAATGTGCCCGTATTTGGCTTATTCCAGGGTACCCATGCAAATACTGGTGAAATGTTACTTAACATCAGAAAACCAATAAATGTAATTTGTCACCTTAATTAAAAGGAAAAATATCATAAAGTCATCTCAGTATATGCAGGAAAAAAGCATTTGTTAAAACTCTACATACATTCAATTTTTTAAATCCTTGGCAAACTAGGAAAAAGGGGGTATTTGAGTAATCTGGCAAAAAGTATCTACAATGAAACCTAAACCAACCGATACATTTAATAGTGAAACTCTGGGACTGTTCTCTTTGAGAATGAGACCAAAACAAGAAGGCTCGTAGCCATGCCTTCTTTTCAACAGCATCCTGGAGGTCCCACACGTATAAGACAAGAAAGAGAGGTAACATGCATAAGGATGGAAAGGAAGAAATGAAACCATCATTATTTGTGGATTATACTATTACCTGCATGGAAAATTAATGAGAATCTACAGAAAATGTTTAGAATTAATAAGAAAAACCCACCAGGTTGCTGGATGTAAAGTCACTACAGAAAAAAAATAAATGCATCTATACTTACCGCAAATATTTACAAAGTGAAAAAAATTAATATATAACTTTGCACGAATATAAAAATGTATAAAACTTAGGAGAATATCTAACAAAAGATGTGCAAAATCTCTGTGCAGAATACTACAAAAGTTATTGAAATTAAAGATCTGGATTAAAGGAGAGAAATTCTATGTTAGTAGATTGGAATACTCAATACCTGGAGTTTGCCAATTCTTCCTTAACTAAGCAACGGATCCAATGGAAGCCCTAATCAGGTATTTTTAAGAACATAAGAGCTTTCTGAAATGTATATGGCATTACCGAGATCCAAGCCAAGCCAAGACATTCTTGAAGAAGGGATATAAAGAGGGAGAACTTCTCCATCAAGTATCAAGTCTTACTATAAAGCTGCAGTGATTAAGTATCAAGTCCCATTATAAAGCAGTAGCAATTAAGACTTTGGTGTTCATTCAAGCATAGCTAAATGAAGGGAGACATCACTATTTGTTTCAGTTTGCTAAAGCTGCCGGAAGGCAATATACCAGAAATGGGTTGGCTTTTACAATGGGGATTTATTAGCTTACACATTGACAGTCCTAAGGCCTTAAAAATGTATGAATTAAGGCATCACGAGGAAGATACCTTTCCTGAAAAAAGGCTGCTGGCCTCCGGGGTTCCTCTGTCCCATGGGAAGGCACATGGCTGGTGCCTGGGGCTTCCCTCCCGGGTTCTGTTCCTCCCAGCTTCTGATTCCAGTGGCTTTCCTGCTGATCATCTATGGGTCCTGTCTTAGCATCTCTGGGGCATTTCTCTCTACATGTGCTCTCTTCATGTTTCTTTTATCCTCCTATAAAGGGCTCCAGTAAAGGATTAAAACCCATCTTGAATTGGGTGGGTCACATCTCAATCGAAACCACCTAACCAAAAGGTTCCACCCACGATAGGTCTGCACCCATAAGAACAGATTAAAAGAACATGGCCTTTTCATAATAGTTCCAAACTACCACACTCGTGGTCTCCAATATCTGGGTGTCTCCCTCTTCCAGGCCCAGGGCAGAGCATGCTTCCTAGCCCCTTGCAGTTGGGTGGCGCTCAGCGATTGATTCTGGCAAATCGACTGTCAGAGGAAGAGAATGAGTCCATGAAAACCTCCCAAGTGTTTCTACAGCCCCTCTTCTCTGGATGGAGCGTGACGTAGATGGAAGGCTGGGTCGCCCCTCAAAGGACAGTTGCCTGGATATGTCTCCCACATCACCAGTGGCCTCTAGTAATGAAGAAATGACTTTAGTATGGGAAGCCATGAACTGCTGGATGGTTTGTTATTCAACACAAAGCACAGGGCGGTGCAATGGTGGCTCAGTGGCAGAATTCTGCCATGCCGGAAACCGATTCCCAAAGCCTGCTCATGCAAAAAACATAAAAGAAAGCAAAATCTGCCCTACCCTATTCAACATACAGACAGGCAAGCAGAACACAAGAGCCCAGAAGGAGATCCACTATGTGTGGACGATTGATTTTCCAATAAAAAATGAAACTGCAGAGTGGTGGACAAGGATATTCTTGGTACAATTAAACTCGTCTCTGCCTCACACCATACACAGAAATCAATTCCAGGAGACCTGTTAAACTTTGAAAGGCAAAAATGTATAAAGTTTCTAGAAGAAAATATGTGAGAATTCTTTATAAATCCGAAAAGGTTAACCTAAAGACGAAATCGAAATAATTAATCATAAAGAAAAAATGTTCAGTGACAGCCTATTAATTTCACCAGAAAAAATAAAATTTGTTTAAAAAAAGAGAGAAAGAAAGAAAATCTCAGAAGAGTACATTTTAAATTTTAATAGTTGTTATCGCTAGGTGTTTAGCTTATGGGCTGAATTTATTTCTTTTTTTCCAAATATTTTACAATGAACATGGATCTCTTTCATAATAAGAAAGACAGAAAAACATGAGGAAGTTGTTGGGGTTTTCTTGTTTGTTGATAGTTAAGAAAAAACAGTCCAAATGCTTGAGATGGAGAATAGGAATTTTCTAAACCTCATGTACTTAGCTGTTAATCCAAAGGAAAGCATTTCTAATGGTGGAATTTCAGTTAATGGCAGGCGGATGGAGGTGGTATTTGGTTTTCACCATTTTCTTTCGAACCTTTTCCATTCAGCTACCAGAACATCATGAAGGCTTTTTAAAAGGCTTTCTGCTGTAGACCCAGAGTTCTATTCCTCGAGGAAGGTACATTTGGGAGATCTCTTCCTTTCCCCTTTCATTTCTGGTCTCCTTTGTTTGACAGGAAATACATTTTGCCCTGAGTGTCTTTCCCAGTGTGTATCAGACTTGGAGACCTGGAGGCCTGGCCCTGCCCCGGGCAAATGTCCATCTGGCCTCCTGATGACGACACTGGCGAGGTGGCCGAGGGCCAGCCCAGAGACCAGGAGGAGCCGGTGAACAGAAACGTCAGGGTCCTTGAAATAATCGGGTTTTAGATGTTCTGAGATACTAAATCCCTGTACGACGCTGTGACAGTCTGAAGCTCTGTGTACCCCAGAAAGGACCACGTTCTTAAAACTAATCCATCCCTCTGGGTGTGGGTCCATTGTTCATAGGATCTTTGGGTAGACCTTACTCCTCTTACTGGAGTTCTTTATCGGACGGTAAAAGACAGAGAGAAGACACAGATAAAAGCCCCAGAGAAGCTGAGCGAGAAAAGCCAGAAGTTGAAGGGAATGAAACCTGGGAGAGAAGGACGAGCAGATGCCACATGGCAGAGGAGCTGAGATTCGCAGCAGCTGGTCCTGGAGAAGAAAGCATTGCCTTTTGATGCCTTGATCTGGACATTCTCAGGGCCTCAGAACTCTAAGCTTGTAAGGTAATAAATCCCCATCGTAAAGCCAACTTGTATCTGGTCTATTGCATTCTGGCAGCTTTAGCAAATTGAAACAAATGGTTGTAAAGAAGGATCCAGAATAAGGGGTGGACAGCTAGCTGGAGGAGGCTGTTAGTAACAATCCTCGTCTTCCTTTTCACTGGTGTTTATTGAACACTTACTATGTCCCAGAAATCTTGTCAGGCACTTTCCATACATTTTCCCATTTAATACTCACAATAAACCTGTGCCATTTAATACTCACAATAAACCTGGGATGGAAATAATAATAATCGTATCCCCTTTTTGAAGATAAGGAACTCGAGACTCAGAAAAGGTTAGGTAATTTGCCCAAGGTGACATGAGTAGAGGGGCATGTTGTCGAACCAGAGAGGCAAATCCTTCAGCCTGGAATTCCTCATCTCTTTTTTTCTATGTCTCCATCCACTGGTCTAGGCAAGGATGGTTATTCAACTGCATCTGAATAAGACGTTTCCATCTCAGTTTTACACCCTTTGAGGTAAAACAGGAGCCTTGGCTTCTGAAGACCATTCCTGTCCGGCATCAGTTTCTTTAGGATGACTTCTTGTGTTTGGTCCGGGGTTGCCTGTGAGGTGGGGATAGAGCAGTCCCTGCCGCAGCGAGCTGTTGGGAGACGCAAACGAAATGGTCCACGGAAAGGGCTCCACTGAGAGCAGGGCACATAGGAAGCTCGCCGTCTACTCGCTCCCCTCAGTCCCCGGGGGACTCACTGCTACGCCTTACCATTGCAGACAGTGGGCATAATTTTCAAACAGATACATGTTCCGATGGTTTCTTGGATTCTGGTGCTGGCAGATTTTTGCAGGAGCATCTGTCCTCATTCCATGTGGCAACATTCTGAGTTTCCTGTTGGCGTGACATTGATGTTTCCAATTCTCGAGGCTCCTGAGCCAGCTTGCTGTCACTGAGCTTTCATGTCACAACAGGAAATTGACGAGATGGTGACTGGTGCTTGATAAGAAGCTCCAGTAAATTTCTATATGAGCTCCTCTAAATGGGGAAAGGTACCAGGAAGCGCCTTGGAGTTAAAGAGGTCACAACTGGAGTCAGGCAAACCAGGGTGTGAATCTTGACTCTGTGCATCCCAGCTGTGTGAACTTGGGTGAGTTGGCTAACATCTCTGAGCCTCTGTAAAACGGAGATAGCTACAGTTTTGTTAGGAGAATTAGATGATAAAATGACTGCTCAGTGCTTAGCACAGAGGAAACACTAAATAAATGCTGATCACTATATTATCATTAAATGCAAAAAAAAAAGTAAATTAGATTTCTTGCACAGTTAATAAACAATGACTTTTCATGACATCTCCTCAGTTGTTGGAGTGTGGTTCAGCTCAGGGTGTCCTGGTAGAGAGAGAGGCAGGGGCTTGGCTAACTAGCCTGGAGGCCAGCAGGCTAACAGCACACAGAATGAAATATTTGAAAAGTCTATTTGAAATGTTTAAATAGAAAGCGATTTGACAAGCAGATAGAATCAGGAGAGCTGACCCCCTTCTGTGCCTCAGTTTCCCTTTCTGCATGAGAAAGGGGCTGGGCATTATACTGATCTCTTTCATCTCTGCTCTTCCATGAACTAAGGAGTCTGATTGTACAAGGGCCATCTGAGCAGCTCTATGAGTTTCTCCTGCGACTCCTACCTCAGCATGGGCTGGAAAAACTTGGGATCCTGTGCCCCTGCTGTGTTAGACCTTTGCAGGCTGCAGGACTCATACAGGTCCACCAGTGAGGGCTCTGCTCCACCCCATGGCCCACCAATTCCAACATCTCCCAGTTCCGACAGGATGCAGCCATAGAGGAAAGAATTTCACCTGGGGATCCCAGGCCTTGAAGAGAGGAGAAATCTTCTCTATATAGATTTCTGTCCTGCCAGCTACCAACATAAACTATCCAAGGTGTTCTTTATTTCGTCCACAGTTTTGCAAGTTCAGAGGGAGAGAAACAATAAAACGACTTTTTTTCACAGTGAAAACTAGCTTTAGCGTTAAGGAAACATCGCCACCTGGTGGAAAGATAAAGGAATGACTAGACTGGGAGCGATGGCTCCAAACCACAGTGACATTCGCAGAATCCCAAAGAGAAGGAATTTAGAGCTTGGAGCCAATTTTCTAACTTTACCCGAGTAGCGGAAATGTCATACAAAGATGGCTTGTGACTATCAGGACTGGAACCCAGATCTACTGGCTCTTTATATGAGTAGCTCAGCCTCTCCCCTCTCTACTACCCCCTCCCCAACATGTACACACCCCATATTTTAGCCTATTAATCGTTGAGGCTGACCAAGATCATTTTCATCCTGAATGCTCCCCCTTGATTTTTTTTAATCAATTTCATTAGAGACAGGAGAGGAAAAACAGAGACTATTTCAACCCGCTAAAGCATTTACAAAGACGTGGAGGAAGCAGATCAGACACTAGAGAGAAAGAGCATGAATTGCTTTGGGAACTGAGAAGTCTGTTTTATTGTTTTTTATGTTTCGACCCCAAGAGTGTATACTTGTGATGGGTCTTGGCTTAGTCATGTCGCCCTCATTACTCTCTGGGCCAGCAAGAAATATTTGACATAATAGCAGGGGATGATTCCATGTCTGCTCAGTGAGTGGATTATAAAAAACCTCATTATTTATGCATGGCGTGGAAAACCATAATTGTGCAAATTGAACCTTAAGATTGGCATCGTCGTTCCCACCTCTTCTATTTGCATAGGACGTGGCAGTTCATTGCACGCTTCAATGTATTTAAAATTATTTAATCCTAACAAACACCCTTTGATGGGAATAATTAGCCATGATAGATGAGGAAATAGGGGCTCGGAAAAGTGAAGGAAGCTGGATATTTAATCTACTGTGCACCAGGTAAAGGTGCAAAGTGCTGCCAATGCAGTCATCATTGTTTCTCCTCGCGTGGAGTGGCGAGAGAACATCCCCTTGCTCCTTGGCTCTTCCAGCCTGAGGGCCTCAAAGGCATGCCATCCCAGTGTTACTTTTTTGACAGCAGGAAATACCAGAGAGTCACAAGACACGGGTTGCAATTTAAAATTAAATTTTAATTTACAGGTAAAATTTTGCCAACAGCAGGATCTCTCCTCCAAGAACCACTGTCACAGCAGGGCTCCCCTCTCAACACTCGGGGCCCCGGTGCCTGCCGGGAGGGCCTTTTACCCACTCCCCACCTAGACCATTTCCAGATTCCCTTTTGTTTACTTGCTTGTTTGTTGGGGTGCATGGTCTGGGAAACGAACAGGTTCCCTTTTGTGAATGCACACACAGGTTTCCTCGTGCCTTCTGGGTTTATAAATGCTGCATCTCCTCTGCTGCGTCCTCATCTTCAAACACCAGGGCCCAGAGCTCGATGCTCACAGCACTTCTAATCTCATCGCCCTCCGTGTAAGGGGCAATCTGGTCTCATTCCTTTAAACGCATCTGCATAGCGACAATTCCTAAACTTAGGCCCACAAGCCCAGCCTCTCCCTCCGCACTCCAGACCCATATATGCAGCCCCCTACTCACCATATGTGCATCAGTGCACAAGGCCTCACAGCTAGCATGTCCAACATCCACACACCCGCTTCTCCTCAACCTCTAATGCCGCCAATCACAACCTTTCCTATCTCAGTAAATGTAAATGACATTCCTCCCTTTCATTAGGCTAAAAACTTTGTGAACAGCTCTGGACTCCTCTCTTCTGCTCACAACCCATGCCAGTCCATCTGTAAATGCTGCTGCCTCTGCCATCATAGCAGATCTAGAATTTGACCACTCCTCATCACCTCCATTGCTACCTAGCCACCTTCACCAAGACCTGGCAAAAGCCTCTTACCTGGCTTCCCTGCACAGCAACCAGAGTTTTCCTTTTAAGATATAAGTCAGAACATATTACTCCCTTGTTCCAAACCCTCCGAGGGATTCCCACCTTGCTCCACCATCATTACATGATCTAGCACCACTCACCTCTATAGCCTGACCCCCTTCCACTTCCCCTGTGCTCTCCACATTCCAGCCATATTAGTGTATTTTGTCCACCCCCACTAGAAATGTAAAATCCATAAGCATAAGGGCTTCATTTTATTCCTTACTATAGCCCAGTACCTAGACTATCTAGAATATAGGAGATGCTCAAGAAATATTTGTTGAAATACAAATGCCTTTTTCTTTAGCCTGGTCAGTCATTAACACCATGAATCCAGAGCTTAACTTGATTCCCTCCTACTGCATTTTCACTCTAGTCCCCCTTGCCCTGTGTTCCATGACAAAGCAGTTCTGTGATACCCAGGGGCTTCACAGAACTCCATCCCAGCCCCTTGAGGGCTGTTATACAAATACCCCTCCAGTCTCCTCGCCTTCCCCTCAAGAGGCTGTTTCTCAATGACTGTGTTAGCTTCCCATTGGCAATTGTGCCTGTCACCACCCTTCATGGTGCCAGATGGTAGAGCCATCCAGGAACTGAGGGCACACTGATTCTGGTGACAAACCAGGTGGGCTCAAGTATTAGCTAAGACTATACACACCAGGAGCCAAAGGTTTTGGATATTTACCACAGTCATAATGGATTTTTTATCTCTCTCCCTCAAAGTTCATGAGTACATCTGCCTCAATCAGGCACCACTGTGAGCAGTAGATAAGGGGGAAAGCATGGGGAGGTAGGAGCTGAAATAACAAAGAGGATAAGGTTTTCAGGAGAAATGAGAAGCATCTAGGTACAAGCCTGGGCTGATGGAAAACCATGGGAGAAGACCATATCCTCCTTGCTGGGACTGGGAGTAATGGAGCCCTAGAATTCCAAAAGAACCCCTGTGATGGTCAGGTTCTGGTGTCAACTTGGCCAAGTGATGAGACCCAATTGTCTGGTCAGGCAAGCACTGGCCTGACTGTTGCTAAGCATATTTCGTGGCTGCTTGATAAACCAGAAAGCTGGTGTATTAAATCATCAGTCAGTTGATTACATCTGTGGCTGATTACATCTGTGATCAACTAAGGTATGTCTCCCATGGATGAGATAACTCAATCAGTTGAAGGCTTTCAAGGGAAGAAAAAACTCTTACACTGCTTCTTCAGCCAGCGAGCCTCTCCTGTGGAGTTCGTCCAGACTCTTCATTGGAGTTGTCAGCTTCACAGCCTGCCTGCCCTACGGATTTTGGACTTTTCCATTCCCCAGGTTGCATGAGGCACCTTTGTAAATCTCATATTTACAGATCTCTCCTGTTGGTTCTGTTTCTTGAGAAAGCCCTGACCAGCACAACTCTTCACACCTGCAATGTCACCAGGCAGTTTCTGAGTTGAGCCTTGGGACAATGAGAATCCTTTTTTGAAATGCAAATTCTCCAAGTAAAGATAGAATAATCAACTGTCAGTCATTAATGTCTTACTGTAAATTGTTGCAGCTATTTGATGTCAATTATCATATGGAAATAAGAGCACTGATGGGAAGCAGATGTAAGAAAATGAGGCTCTATGAGAACAAGATGTTTTCAAAAGCAAGCCATGTCAAAAACAATGGGGTGCCTGACAGCCAGAGGACCCCTAAAAGGACACAGAGTACTTTGAGAAGAGAGGAGGGCTGGGAAGAAAGAAGGGGCTTTCTCTTGAATATAGGAAACTAGGATGAAAAAAGAAGATGCCTGTCTAATTCATGAGCGCCAACTGTTGACTTTTCAGGAATTTTGTGAACCAGTTGTAAATACACCATTATTAAACATTAAATTATATAAACCTACAATTAAATAAATTTTATTTAGAAACAAAAGTATTAAATACACAAAACCCATCAGTCCTTATTTTATTATATTATACTATTATCTCTGCTTTTGAGGTCGTTTCCATCTAGTGTACCTGTGTGGTGAGAATACTGTATAATGGTGTGCCGTGGTACACCGCTTCCCAATTCTGCATTCTGTTCATCACCTTGGTGCTGGAAATCAACCATAATAGAAGTATTTACACCAGGGGAATAAGTAAACATTACAAATCAGCTCTTATTTATTGTTTGTTGTTTGTCTGGACCACAGATTGGCAACCTTTTTCTGTAAAGGCCCCAGATAGGAAATATTTTTGACTCTGCAGCCCATGCAGGCTCTGTCACATCTACTCAACTCTTCTGTTGTAATGCAAAAGCATAGACAATACATAATATGTAAATGCATGAGCACGTCTGTATTCCAGGGTACTTTATTTACTAAAACAAATGGGAGGGCCAGATGTGGTCCATGGGTCACAACTTACTGACCCCTCGTTTGGAGTTAAAGACCATTAATTAATAATGCAGATTAAAATGAAAAATGTGTCTGGAGCCAATACATTGTGATTAGCACAAATAAATTGAAGAAATATTCTTCCAGCATTTGAGAATTATCATCCAATTCATCAAAGTTGCTCGCTTATTTCATTGACAAATAAGTAAACGGCCAACATACATTTTAGTTGTTTTACTTTTATCTTACTCATTAACATGAAAGAAAATACCTACCCCTATTCACTTTGGAACTACACTTGTTTGTCAATTGTAGTAATAGATTGGTGATATTATGGATACAAGAATCTGGGGCAAAAATCAGCAAGAACATTCTGTGAGAATCAATTGACTATAAGTAATTTACAACATAAGCAGTATTTCATATTTGAGTATTATTTGTAAATTGTGTTTCACAACCTTTATATTAATAAATATTTGCAAACATGCCACTGAATGCCTCTTTCTTCATATACTTGAAATTTTTTGTTAAAGCCCGGGCCAAGTAATACAGGTAATACAAAATCTGAGAACAGATCGTGTGCCATAAGCTATATTTGTTCTTTGCCCACAATTTATCCCTCACTCCCACTCCACCATTTGGCAGCTCAGAGAAAGTCCCAAAAGAACACAGCTTGAGTTCCTAAGGCATCTATTTCAATTTGCTAAAGCTGCTGGAATGCAATATACCAGAAATGGATTGGCTTTTACAAAGGGGATGTATTAGGTTACAAATTCACAGTTCTAAGGCCATGAAAAACGTCCAAATTAAGGCATCAACAAGATGATACCTGGACTCTGAAGAAAGGCTGCCAGCATCTGGAACACCTGTCAGCTGGAGAACACATAGTTGGTGTCTGCTGGTGCTTGCTCCTGGTTAGTTGCGTCCAGCTCCTGATTCCAGTGACTTCCTCTCTGTGTCCTGTGGATCTTCTCTTAGCATCTCTGGGGCATTTATCTCTCTAGACGTCTGTGGGGCCTCTCTTAGCTTCTCTGGGACAAACTCTGGATTTCATCCCTTAGCTTAGCATCTCCCAGGGCGTGTTCTGTCTCCAAGTGTCTCTCCATGAGCTCTCTTAAACGACTCTCTTAGAGGGTTAAGACCCACATTGAATGGGCAGGACAGATCTCCATGGAAACAACCTAATCAAGAGATCCCACCCTACAATATATCTGGTCCCACATGATTGGATTAAAAAAACATAAGCTTTTCTAACGTACCTAACAGATTCAAACCAGCACTGCATTCAAAAGGGACTCCCTAGTCTCGACACCAAGAGATCTACAAGATCCTGTACCCCTTTCCAAACTGGACCCCAAAGCTTCCACTAAAGATACACCCCTTCAAGTCCCTACACACACCTCCTCGTAGGTAAACCCTATTTTCAAACCAAAATTGGTACATGACAAATGGTGGTGCACATGGAAACTAGGAAATTTAGGCCATACGATCATATTCTTGAACTTCATACATTCTGACCACACATCCAGGAAGTTCATTAATGAGGCTATAAAACATTGACCAATGAATCCACGAAGATCAATTATTTAGCTGAAGATTTTGACTTAAAAATAATAAGTCATTTCAAATGTGTGCTATTATTTCTAAGAAACAGAGTTTCCAGTCAGGACAGAGAACTAGGTCAGGCTAAGGGTGATGCTATTTTAAATCTACTCAGGACAATGCATCCTAGTTCCAATTTCATCAGAGACATTGCTGGAAACCGTGCTGTCAATGAGTCAAGAATCGCAGCCCTGCAACAATAACCCTAAGAACTGTACAAGATCCTGGAATTTCTGTAACTTCCTTGGTTTAGGGCCCTTTTCACATTCCTGTTGTCTTTATTAGGCTGTGGGCTCATGAAGGCAGTGACTACGTTTTGTTTTTATATCCCAAATGACTAACACATTGCACAGCATGGAATGAGAGTTCCATTGCCGTGCAGGGAAGAGAGATTTCTCGATAACTATTGGGTAGAGGTGTAGTATCCCCAACCACCGCACTGATTTAGAAGGGTGTTTCTCAGCTACCCCCGGCACAGAGAAAGAGGCAGCTTGATATATTAGAAAGAACACTGGCATTGTCACCACAAGACCTGGTTTCAGAGCGCTTCTCTGCTCTGTGTGACCTGGAGCAAACCCTTCAGCTACAGAACTCCCGAGTCCTTCCTCTCTTCTCTCTCTCCCCTGGTGCCCATCTCACTCGAGCAGCCGTCATCTCTGGGCTTGATGCCTAGAACAGCCTTCTCTTGGCTCTCCCCACACCCACTCTTGTCCCCTTGAATATAATTGTCCCACAACAAACAGAATGGATTTTTACAAAATAAATTTCATCACTTAATTCCATTGCTCAAAACCCCTCCTTGCCTTTGTATGTCCTTCAAGATAATGTGCAAGCAAACCTTTTGGATCTGATCCCTCACCTGGTCCTTGTCATGATTTCTGCCCAGCATTCCACTTTGCTCCACCCACATTGGCCTTTTGGTTCCTTCCTGCCTCTGAGCCTTTGCTTGTTCTGTTCCCTCCCTCTCTCCCTTCCTTACTCCACATGTAATCTGGCTAACCCTTGCTTCTCATCTTATAGGCCGAACACACTGCCTCAAGGAAACCATTTCTTATCCCCCAGATCAGACAAGTTGCCCCTTTTATACAGTCCCAAGTATCTTGGATTTCTTTTTCATGACACACCTCAAATTTAATAAGCAATGAGTGCAATTATTTGTTTACCATCTGTTGCCCTTAGCTAGACTGGGAGCTCCAAGAGACCAGACACACACCTGTCAGCCCCTGCTATAATCTACCACCTAGCGCAATGTCTGACACATAGTAGGTGTTCAGCAAATGTGTTTAATGAATAGCTAGAGAAGCTTTATTTCTCTGAGACAGTTTCCTCACTTTCACATGGCCGTAATGCCCACTTCACAGGACTGTCAGGAGGATTAAGTCAGATAAGCCATGTTAAAGCCTTAGCATGGTTGTCCTGTATCTGGTAGATACTTCATAAATGTTTGTTGAATGACTATAAGCACTGTAGCTTCTAAGATGGCACCTCTTCAAATGTGTTTAATAAAAGGACTAGGTTGGTAATTAGCGCCTGTGAAGGTTTCTTTATTAGGTGATTAATGCAATTTAAACCTCAGGTGTTGAGGCTAAGGTATTATTAAGATGTGCTGTTGATTGACACTTGCTGGGCAAAGACAGTGGCCTGGTGCCAAACCAGGACACACAGTAACAGGGTAAGGGTTCACCCTGGGCTGGGGACATAGTCAGAAGGGAAACTGAAGTATATAGTTGGGAAGTTCAAGGAGAATTCTGGGGCGCAGATAAAGGCACAACAATGCACCCAGACTGGTACCTTTAGCCTAGAACTCAAAAAAATGTATCTCCGTTGTATGCTTTCCTGGCAAGTTACTAGGTGGTGAGCTCAATCACTGTAACAGAATAAACCAAAAGACAGAAAGGCATGGGATCCAGGACACAGTGGGTCCAACATAGGAAATGAGAGACTGGAGTTCCTGGGGTGATGGAGATGCGAAAACCCAGGAAGAGAGTTGGACAGCAGCCAAGTTGGAGGGCTCTGGGAAGAGATGTCAACAGTGGAAAAGGTAGAGGAGAGGGACCATCTGATGGGAGAAGTTTACAGTTCTGACTGTAATTGTGATTGGAGTTGGGAGGGACACTGGTGATAGGTATTTAGAAAACCAAGTGAAGAAAAAACTTGAGATAATTGCGAACTCCATGGGTGCGGGGAGTGGGGTTAGGAGTGTAAAAGCAAGCAAATATTATCCTAACACATGTGGTGCAGTTGAGAACAATGTTTCGAATACTTTAAACAACATTTGCCATAGCTATAACATAAATACTGACCTCTAACTTAATCAGAAAAGGCAATATCGCTAACTGGAGAAGAGGGGAGGGAAATTGTGTTTACAGATGAAGTGGGCACGATAAGTGATCCAAGTCCTTATTTCAATGGCCACAAACTCAATAGGAAATGAATAAACAGTACTAGATGAATACATAAATAAACAATCAAAAAGTCAGAAAAGCCATTTAGGTATGTTTTAGGGAAATATGGAGATAAAGACCAGAAGGAACAACTGAAAGAATTGAACTGCAAGGCTGAGAAGCAAAGTGAGAGAGGGACTTACAACTAATGCTGTTCATGTTAAGCCTGTAGTACTATTTGAATTTCTAATCTATAAACATATGTGTGTTTGATAAAAAAAATAATTCTTAAAGAAGCAAAGAAAGAGGTGCAGTATAATGTTAACGGTGTTTGAGTGATTTTTAAAATCTTCAGTATTTCTCAAAATGTTTTTAAATGCCCACCTTTATATTTTATATGGGAGAAAATTAAATTCAGATTTTGAAGAACTAAAAAGAACATCAGCCTTAAACAGGAAGAGAAATCAGAAAGTCTAGCCTGGGGAGACTTTGTGGAAGGGGGAAGGAAATTTGCTCTGCTGACGGATGGGGTGCCTGTGGCTAAGCCTCGGCTTGTTCATCTCACTCAGATGTCTGACCCTCGTCCAGAAAAACCCCCTTTCCTTCTCCCAAGTCAGCTTAGCATCCGGGTCCCCAAATGACAGGGCCCAGGTGCTCTCTGCCCCACCCCCTCACTGCATCCCAGGGCAAAACCGGTGGCTAGTGTGTGTGTGTGTGTGTGTGTGTGTGTGTGTGTGCGCACGCGCGTGCATGTGTGTTTCCTTTCTCTCTGGCATTTTGCTGTCAACAACAGTCATAGCACACATTGCACCTGTGTGATTCTCCTTTGCAATCCTCAGCACAGGGCAGCAGCAATTGGCTACTAAACACATTTCATGAACAATCAGAGGAAAAGGGAGTAAAAGTGCATGATTAAGCACGTGGGCCCTGCACTTTTTTAGACCTGATTCAAATCCTGGTTCTACACACCTACAAACTCCTAGCTATGGGACCCTGGGCAAGTGGCTGGGTTCTCTCGTCTATAAAACTAGGAGCGTAAAAAAAAAAAAACCTACATCTCCAGGTTGTAGTGAGGATTAACTGAGATAATGCAGAGTGCCTCGCATGTCTTAGATGCCCAATAAATGCCAGCTGCTTTTATCGTCTACACCTGGTTGGGGTATGCCGCACAGGGAAGCTGCCACAATCAGCCAGTCCTGCCACCACAACGTTGACACAGTCAATCCCATTTTTTCCGAACTAATAGTTTGGATTTTCAACAGTGAAAAGCATAGTTAAAGGTGCTAAATGGGTTACAACAAAAAACAACGTGTCCCTGTTTCCCAACTCTCACCTCCCAGTTCCCGTCCCTAACAGCAAACACATTCACTTCTTTTAGTTTTTTTTCTTGTATTTGCGTCCATATTTCTAAACAATGCACATATACTGCTATTCTTTGACATGTCCATTTAAACATTGTGGCAAAGGAAGAGTTAACTCTCTTATACCCCCACTGTCCCACCCCTACTTCCAAATGTCACAACTTTGGGTTAAATCGGTAATGAGTATTTGTACTTTAATGACTGTGTCCATATTTAATATTCCAGCCATTGGTCAAGTGATACACCATGATTGTTTTTCCTTTCTTGAATGCTTTTTCTGTTTTTCCAGGAGTCAACAATTGCCTT
>PVIY010029380.1:0-32103 GCA_004026745.1 Myrmecophaga tridactyla
CAAAGGTGATGGTGGAATTATACATAGAAGACAGGACTTAACAAATGAATACGAATGCTGAATCACTAAAATGGTATCTTTTTAGTCTCCAGTATCTTAGAGAAGCTTGAAGTAAAAACCTAAAATTGTGAAATTGTAACCCATGTCAAAGTCTGAAATATGTTCTACAACTAATTGTGGTGCTGTGCTTTGAAATTTATAGCTTTTTTGTGTATATGTTATTGTTCACAAAAAAAGAAGGGAAAAAAAGTCAATTGTGATGATAAAAGTATTTAAGCCCTCTAGCCTCCTATATTCTGGAGCAGCTAGAAGGAAAAATATGAGAGGATCGTATGGCAGCCCATGACAAACTCTAGGATCTGTCCTGTAACCACTTGTTGAAGAGTGCTTTGAAAACTATTGCTTTTTTATTTCTTTGCTTTGTATATATGTTATACTATACAATAAAGAAGTTAAAAAAAATCTAATAGATATGATGCTAGATTATTTTATTGGTAAACTTGCATAAATTTAGGGAGAATATACTTAAGTAGAATGAAGTTACATTTATTTGATTCAAAAAGTGATCATAAAAACAGGAATAGGAATAAACTGTAACTGAAAAATACATACATATATATATATATATATATATATATATATATATAACTGTTAACCATAATCCATGCTTTACAACAGGTACATTTTCCACATGTATCTATCTATTGTTTTTTTTTAACATTTGTTCCCCCTATTATTTATTTATTTTCAATCCATGTTTTACTCATCTGTCTCTACTGTAGATAAAAGGAGTATCAGACACAAGGTTTTCACAATCACACAGTCACACTGCAAAAGCTGTATCATTATACAATCATCTTCAAGAAACAAGGAACACAGCTCTACAATTTCAGGCGCTTCCTTCTACCCTCTCTAATACACCTTAGACTGAAAAGGGGATATCTATATAATGCATAAGAATAACCTCCAGGATAACCTCTTGACTCTGTTTGAACAGCCACTGACACTTTATTTTGTCTCATTTCTCTCTTCCCCCTTTCAGTCAAGAAGGTTTTCTCAATCTCTTGATGCTAAGTCTCAGCTCATTTTAGAATTTCTGTCTGTCACAATGCCAGGGAGGTTTACACCCCTGGGAGTCATGTCCCACATAGACAGGGGGAGGGTTGTGAGTGTGCTTGTGTGTTGGCTGAGAGAAAGATAAGCCACATCTGAGCAACAAAAGAGGTTCTCTGGGGGTGACTCCTAGGCCCAATTTCAAGTAGGTTTAGCCCATCCTTGTGAGGATAAGTTTCATATGAACAGACCCCAAGACTGAGGGCTTGGCCTATTGATTTGTGTACCTAATTTTGAACTTTTTTTGTTTTAAGAAGGTCTCCCAATTTTTGTTTCAGGTCTCACACAACCTGGGACCACCTCCGGGTACTGTTCTTTGCTAGAAAGAACACTGGGAGAGGATCAGAGTCAGGGCACAGTAGAAATTGATGTTAACTATCCAAACAGCCTTTGACAAAAACATGGAAAAACATTAAACACCATGATATTGCAAACATTAGGCATTTGGACACTAATTTTCCAGACTAAAGCTAGTCATTTCCTTCAAGGAGCCCTCATTCACCTCAGGGTCTCAGCAATGCTAAACAGTGACCCGACATTAAAGAATGCAAAATGGTTATTCTAAGCAGTTTATGGCTCTGGTAGGAGTTTTCTATTTAATCCAGTCAGAGATATTACCACTGTCTGATGAGACAAAGCAGCAAAAACTGGATGGTTAGTTTCTGAGAGTTGTTTTAAATACCGAGGTTTTCACCCAGATAATCCAAACTTTGTTCTTCACACGTATTTGCTTCCTGCTATTTATTCTCTCAACCAAGTGAGAAAACAGAGCTCTGGATTTTAACTGTTAACCTTCTCTTTACTTCCATTAAGCTTTCCAGGGCACCTGCTGTGGAAACGGGCCCAGAGCCTGGCTGTACCAGATCTGGGTGACCCTCGCAAATGCCATGAGACCCCAGGGGTCGCACACCGCATCCTTGATCTCTTTCTAACTCCCATGACATCACACAGTCCTCGTTTTTCCACCAGGCACCTTTCAGTTCTTTTCTCCTAAAACAACTCTTTGCTCTGAGTAAAAAAGGAATCGCATCCACATTAATGATATTCAAATTCCACCTTGAGGCAAGCCTGTACTTCTGAGATAGCTAAAGTTGCTGGGCCTTTTTATCTAAAAGCCAAATATGGGACATAGAAAAGCTCTAACGTGTGATGATATATAAGAGATCCTCTTGGAAAGACATAAACCCCAGGTTGTCCAACTGAAGAAGGAATGAGAAAGAATTGGTTATTTCAGAGGTTCTATTCTCTTACAGGTGATAAATAGAATGAATACTGACCCTACTCTTGGTAAAATTCTTTGCTAACTCCTCCAGGCTTCAGAGCCTATCCCATCTGGAGATCACCCTGTCCCCCACACTGTCCAGCTGCACAAGTTGAGGGATCCACTTGGTAACTGCCAAAACTTGATTCCCTGGTCAATAAAATAATTCTCACAGCAAGGCTGCAGGGTCTCTGAAGATTAAATGTGGTTATGTTGCTAAAGTCAGCTAATGCGTCAGTCTTGATATTTCTTCACCTCTTGCAATGTTTGACCCCGATGACTAACCTCTTCTAGAAATACTAGTACCCTTAATTCCATGATACTCCCCTCCTGGTTTGCCATTCCTGTATACTCTGACTTTATATGTGAGCGTTCCTCAGGGGTCCACCTTACCCCCTTTGTTCATTTTACTTCACAACAGTATTTATCCAGCCATTTATTCGTATTTAGTGAGTACTAACATGGAGCATGTCGTCCTAAGTGCTTTACAAATATTAACCCATTTAATCTTTGAGCAACCCTATGATTTATGTCCCATTATTGTTCCTGTTTTACTGAGAGGGAACTGAGGGTCAGAGGGGTGAAGTTCCTTGACCAAGGTCTTACGCTCAGTAAGTGGTGACACTGGGACTAGAACCCCACAACATTCTTACCCACTGCACTATGCTGCCTCCCTCAATTTTTTTAAATTGATAAGATCTGCCAACACCTGGACCTCATTTCCACATGACAATATTAGGCTGGAGAGAAACTGCTGTTGACCCCTCGCTCATCTGCCACAGTCCTCAGCCAGCCTATCTCTCTTGCTGATGTTACCTGGCTGGCCCCTGTAGGCATTGCCCATGAATCAAGAAACCCCTAAGTTTTATATCCAGACCACGCCGTTCTCTGAGCTCCTTATCCTTATATCTAACTATCCATAGGCGACTCAAACTTGACATAACAAAGGCACCCACCTTCCCCTTCCTGTGTCTCCCAGTTGAGTAAACTACACTACCACTTAGTCAACATCAAATCTGAAACTTGGGGTCACCTAGGTACTCTCTAAGTCCTCGTGACTTTTCTGCATCCTCATGCTACTCTTCCTGGTCTAAGCCACCAGCACTTCTTTCCTGATTAATGTACCACCCTCTTCCCTGGCTCTTCTACCTCCAAACCTGCCCTACACAAACCCCTTTCTGCACAACCACAGTGATTTTTCAGGATGCAAATAAAAAGTTGTTTTCCTGATTAAGACCTTTGAAATCCAAATCTTAAACACTGGCTTCCGGGCTGTTTGTGATTAGGGCCTCTGATGACCTCTCCAATCTTATTGGGTGGCTCCACCTTTCCATGTGAATGGCCCAGTCATTCTAGATGACTCCCAGCACCTCCAATGTGTCATGATACATGCTTTCTCTCTGCTCCCACCCATGCCCCTTCACTTGGCTCCTTCCTACTCATCCATCAGGTATCACAGCTTCCTCTGAAATGCCTTCCCTGACCTCCCCATTCTATGTTCCAAGTTAAATGACTGCCCTATGTGCTCCTACAGCTCCCCACACTTTTCACAGTCCTGACCACCCAGCACACTTTACTGTGATTGTCTGTTTAATTGTCTACCACCCCCCGAAACTATAAGCCCATAACAGCCACAACTATCTTACCAACTACCATACCTGGCATGTGGTCAGTATGCAGTATGCATTGTTATATGAGTGAATAGTTATAATAAAGAACCTGGAGGTGCTTCATAAATTGTGCAGTTATTGTCAGTGAGCACAGAGTTGGTTTATAAAGCAGACTGCTGACCCAATGGGTCACTTTCATCCCTCTGGGCCTCAGTTTCTTCATTTGTCAAATAAGGGTTATGAGGGGCAATAAAAAAACAAAATGACTGGAAAATTACAAAATACTGTACAAATGTTAAGTCCCCACCTCCTCCCAAGAAGGTTTCCTGACTTCCCCTGCTGAAAGCACTGAAGTCCCAAGCAGTTCAGTGCAGAACCAAATCTCCTGATGGCCAACGCAAAGGAAAGGAATGAGAGGAGAAGTGGGGAAAGTGCCCTGTGCTGGATGCCCTGTGAGTTCCCAGCCTCCCAGTGAAAAGGCCAAGTCATTACTCGGTACAGATGAACTGAAATCCGATGAGAGTAAGAAGGAAGATAGCTCAGGTTCAGTGAGTGCAAGCTGGCATGTAAACCAGAAGTCATTCCAGATGCCTCCCACCCACAAACTCTCTGGGTTGCAAATTATTAACCTGCTTAGCTGTATGCAGAGATAAGCTCTCCTGGGGTGGTTGGGTTGGACATAACCTTCATGCAAAAGGTCCACTTACAGGAATAAAGAGCCTTCCCTCCCAACTTCTCAACCTTTCATATTAACTTCTAATAGTAAATCTTCTAAACCAACCATGCAATTAATATCTAATCTTTCAACCAGAGACAGTAATGATTCATCCCAAGAGGGATTTCATCCTGGGGGACCAGTAAATAAGGCTCCTATTTACATACTCCACTACTTGCATGCCTACAGGAAACTGCTGGGTTAGTAAAAAAGTAAATAATTTGTTGGCTGGCACATTTTGGTAAAATTTATCATGTTTGTCTAAACAACGTCAGACAGTCCATCATTGGTTCCCACAAGAAGCTAGGGAAATCTACTACCTGATAAGATGACTAGTTTATACTCACATTTATAAATCTCTAACTGAAAACTTCCTTGTAAAAGCTGTGTAGGAAAAGCAGAGCCCAAAGAGAACTAGTTTGCTTGAAAGCAGGTGTGGAGCTATAGTTAAGAGCATGAACTTTGGATTTTGAGTTCATCACACCCAACATGGGTCACTTCACCTCTCTAGGTCTGGCTTTCCTTCTCTGTATAAAATGGTCACAAAAACTCATAGGTTAAGCTGTTCTGAGCATTAAGTGAGAAACTTCAGGTAAAGCACTGAGCATAAAGAAAGTTACTTATGTGTGTGTGTGTGTGTGTGTTTATGCGTACATATGAGAGAGAGCATGTGTGTGTATAAATGATCTTTAGTGATAGAGAAGAAGAGTCTACAACTTCACTGAAAAAGTCTAAAACTAACCCTTTTGTTAGTCTGCTAAACATGTCATCCCTTCTCCCCAGAGACAAAGCTGCCTTTCTCAAAAGTTCCTACTTCTATAACATATCCCAAAGCAATTCATCTAAATTCTAGAGAACTTCAAATGAATACAATAAAAACAGTCCTAAAACTAAGGAATCTCACCCAAATCCCTCCACTACTATCAGAGCTGCAGTTTTAGCATTATTTAAGAGAAAAATTATTTAAAATCTGTTTTTGCAGCTAAGCTGTAAGTTCCATGAGGGTAGCACATAGCTACCTACATCCCCAGCATGTACCATGTTTGGCACATGGTAGGTGTCAAAAAATA
This sequence comes from Myrmecophaga tridactyla, assembly GCA_004026745.1. Taxonomy (NCBI): domain Eukaryota; kingdom Metazoa; phylum Chordata; class Mammalia; order Pilosa; family Myrmecophagidae; genus Myrmecophaga; species Myrmecophaga tridactyla. Next base: position 5,770 of record PVIY010029380.1, read on the forward strand.
TTTTTTTGAATGCCTGAAAAAAAAAAAACTAAGGAATCTCTAGAAATATATTTAACCAAAGAAGACAAAACATATATACTGAAAACTAAAAAACATTGTTGGAAGAAATTAAAGACCTAAATAAACGGCAAGACATTCCATTTTCATGGATGGGATAGACAATATTGTTAGGATGGCAATAACTCCCAAACTGATTCACAAATTCAACCCAACTCCTATCAACATCTCAGCTGGCTTCTTTGAAGAAATTGACAAGTAGATCTTAAAATTCATATGAAAATCTTGGACATAAGAACAGCTAAAAACAATCTTGAAAAAGAAGAACAAAGTTGGAGGACTCATACTTCCTAACTTAAAGACTTATTTCAAAACTACAGTGATCAAGACAATGTGGTACTCACATAAGGAGAGAGGTATTGATCATTGGCACAGAATTGAGTCTAGAAACAAGCCCATGACATTTATGGCCAATTGATTTTCAACAAAGCTGGGGGGAAGAATGATCCTTTTAACAAATGGTGCTGCGAAAACTGGATCCACATGTAAAAGAATAAAAAGCTGGACCCCTCCCTCACACAATACACAAAAATTAACTCAAAATGGATCAGAAATCTAAACTGAAAAGAAAATATAGATATGAATCTTCATGACTTTGGATTAGCCAATGGTTTCTTAGATATGATACTCAAAAGCACAACTAATAAAATAGATATACTGGACTCCATCAAAATAAAAACCTTTTGCAGGTGGGCCACGGTGGCTCAGCAGGCAAGAATGCTTGCCTGCCATGCCAGAGGACCCAGGTTCGATTCCCGGTACCTGCCCATGTAAAAAAAAAAAACAAAACCTTTTGCACTTTAAAGGACACCATCAAGAAGGTGACAAGACAACCCACAAAATGGGAGAAAATATCTGCAAATAGTATATCCAAAATACATAAAGAACTCTTACAACTAAACAATGAAAAGACAAATAACTTAATTTAGAAGTGGTCAAAGGATTTAAATAGACATTTATCCAAAGAAGACACACTAATGGCCAATAAGCACAAGAATAGAGTCTCAACATCATTTGCCATCAAGGAAATGCAAATCAAAACCACAGTGAGATACAACTTCATACCCATAAGGATGGCTATAATCAAAAAGACAATAAATGTTGGTGAGGAAGTGGAGAAATTGGAACCCTCATACATTGCTGGTAGGAATGTAAAATGCTGCAACCACTATCAAAAACAGTCTGGCATTTCTCAAAATGTCAAACATAGGTACTATAACCCAGAAATTCCACGTATAGGTATATACCCAAGAAAACTGAATATATGTGTTTACATAAGAACTTGTACACAAATGTTTATAGCAGCATTATTCATAACACTCTAAGTTGTGGAAACAACCCACATGTCCCATCAGCTGATGAGCAGATCAATGAAATGTGGTTTGTCTATATAATGGATTATTCATTGATAAAAAGGAATAAAGTACTGATGCATGCTATGACATGGATATACCCTAAAAACATTAAACTAAATGAAAGAAGCCAGTCACAAAAGGACACATAATATATGACTGCATTTGTATGAAATGTCCACAAAAAATAAGTACATAGAAGTAGAGAACAGATTAGGAGTTGCTGGGGGTAGAGGGCAATGGGGAGTGATCGCTAATAGAATGGGCACAAGGTTTCTTTTTAGGGTGATGAAAATGTTCTGAAATTGGATGGTGGTGATGGTTGTACAACTCTGTAAATATACTAAAAACCACTGAATTGTATAATATAAAGGGGTGAATTTTATGGTATATGAATTCTGTCTCTTTAATAAAGCTGCTATTTTAAATCTAAAACAAAAGGGGTCTAGGTATCCTCAGTGACCTGGGCATGGCAGCCCTCATTCTCTGTATCTAGCTGACATTGCAAACTACAGAAGGGAACTCCAGCTATCTGTTCTGTTCAGACCCTTTCCTGCCTATTCACCTCAGAGTACCATCCTATCATCTGAACTCTTCTCCACTATAGCCACAGCAGCAGCAAGAATCCTAAAAACAGCACAGCTAATATTTATTATTATTGTGACTCACCTATCAGATGTTGTTCTAGTTTGCTAGCTGCCAGAATGCAACATACCAGAGTTAGATTGGCTTTTAATAAAAGGGGATTTATTTAGTTATAGTTCTTCAGAAAAAAGGCAGCTAACTTTCAACTGAGGTTCTTTCTTACATGGGAAGGCTCAGGGTGATCTCTGCTGGCCTTCTCTCCAGGCCTCTGGGTTCCAATGACTTTTCCTGGGGTGATTCCTTTCTGCATCTCCAAAGGCCTGGGCTGAGCTGAGTGCCAAGATGAGGTATACTGAGCTGCTTGGGCTGTGCTACTGAGCTCTCTCACTTAAGCACCAGCCAATTAAATCAAACATCATTCATTGCAGCAGGCATGCCTCTTAGCTGACTGCGGATGTAATCAGCAACAGATGAGGTTCACATGCCACTGGCTCATGTCCACAGCAATAGAACTAAGTACCTTCACCTGGCCAAGTTGACACCTGACTCTAACTACCACAGATGTTATTAGGAAGTTGCCACCACGTGGCAACTGTCAGACCCCTCCTGGGTGGCTATGGTAGTCTCCTGCTCATCCCTCTGCTTCCCTCCACCACCACCTGTAGCCTCTCCACAGAGGGATCTTTACTGGCTCAGTGTGGACCCTTGACAATAGCATTCAAGGCCCTGTATGATCAGACCCCACCCTTACTTCTCAGACCTCAGCTCCCTGACTTCCCTCAGCACTGGTAGAATTGCCAGATAAAATATAGGACACACAGTTACATTTTAATTTCAGTTAAGGAACAATCAATTTTTTAGTACAAGAACGTCCCAAATATTGCATTATTTATTATCTGAAATTAAAATGTAACTAGATATCCTACTTTTATTTTTTTTTCCTATTTAATTTTTATTCCTAATTTTGTTTGCAAAATCTGGTCACTTTAAGCCCTGGCTTCCATGTTGTTCCTGAAACATTATGAAACGTAATCTTGCCTCAAGATCTTTGCATTTGCTTTTCCTTTCTCTCAAGTTCCCACCCCCACCCCCCTAAGCACACCCACCAAATATGCACATGGCTCTGTTTCAAACTTTAGGTCATTGCTTAAACAGCACCTCGTCACAGGTGTCTTTCCTAAACACCCCATAGAAACGAGCACTCAGATGCCCTCTCACAGTTTCAATTGTTATTTATCAGCCTTCCCTTCAGTATACTGGACACTCCTTGAGGGCAGGGCTTCTTTCACTCACAGATGACAAATATTTATTGAATGGAAACAGAATTTTGTGCTTGGATTATATCATCTAATCTTCCATCCAGCCCTATGAGACAGTTATTTCTATCAACTGTGTTTCATCCATGAGGGATCTGAGACAGAACAAAGCACACAGTTGCCTGTAGCCCACTGCAGCCAGCAGCGGAGCTGCACTGACACAGAGCCAAGGCCAGAGCCCATGTTCAAACCCACTTCACTGTCCCAGCTCCATGCCATCAGCAGAGGGGCAACTGAGAGTTAAGGTAGCAGGTGATTCTGCCCCCCTCCCATTTTCATTATTCTGGGTTAGATGGAAGAAGGAGCTGCCAACAAGTCTGAGTATTTGTATTTGCATCAGACACTTTAATCCTGGAATTTAATTGCACTACTTGATTATGTCTGCACAATTACTCTTCAACATAAAGGAGTATTTAAAATAACCAATTAAGCCTCCATGTGATAGAGAAGTCTGTGTGGGTGTCTAATACTCACTTTTATTTCTTCTTGAACAGCAGGATTGCGGAAATTCAAATCAGGTTGTTCTTTCATAAACTGGTGAAAATAACATTGCTTTCGCACTTCATCAAAGTGCCAACTGGAGTTTCCATATACACTTAACTGGCAAACAGAGAAGACAACACATCAGTCACTTAACGTTATTCGTATGACAGTACTGCCCACAAAGAAATGATAATTACCATCCCTGGTCCCTGGGCATGCAGCTTTCCTCCAAGGGCAAACACTAGCCTAAATTAACTCCCTAAAATGCCACCCTTGGCCTGCTGTCCTAGAAATATGATTGTGATGTATTTGTACTGCAGATCCAGTTCAAATAACCACAACACCAGAACAAAGCTCTCAAATTAGGGATAAGGCCAATTTAAGGAGCATACATTTCTAACATATTCTCTTGAACTTTCTGTCCAGACTCTGGACTCCTGCTTATAAAGAAAAGCAAATGATCACCAATTTGGGAGAAAAATATACCACTGGTCTTAGAGCTTGAATCTAGACAGACTGAATATTTAAACTGTATCCTCAGAATATTATGATTAGAATCGTTAACTTCAAAATTCTATTTGTTCTCAGGAAAAAAAAAATCTAGCAAATTTTGAGTATGGATATCCCTAGCAGTAGAACAAAAACAAGCAAAAGCCTCTAAGCCAAGGCTGCTTAGAGGGGCTAAGCAGCCAAGGGGCTGCTTCTCTGCAGCGTTTGACACTGTTACTGAGTTTCTCCTAGAAAGACTCATACCTCTGGCTCCATTCCCACTCTTCTTGCTGCCCTCCTCTATCTCTAGCCATTCCTTCTCAGTCTTCTCTGCAGTCCCTAGATTATTAGAGTTCCTCAGACTTTTGCTCATTTCATGCTAAAGAGAATTACCTGGACAGCATTTTAAAATTGGGAGATTTTGCAAACACACAAACACACACACACAGAGAGACATTTTTACTTATTTATTTTTAATTCGAAAACCTGGTGTCCACTGGGCATGTATTCCTACATGGCGACAGATGGCTGAAGCTGAGCACTAGCTGCTACCTCTAGAGGAAACACGCTCTCCCCAGTCATCACACACCCCACCTGGACATAAACCAGGATGAGATCATCACAGTGCATGTAATCAACAAAGAATTGGGACCCAGAACTCCAAAGAGCAATTTCAAATGGACAAACAATCCAAAAGAAAATTGGGGAAAGAAATCATCAACAGGTGTTTCATAGAAAAGGAAGCACAAAGAATAAATGTTCAACATCACTAATAATTAGGTTACTATAAGATTAAGACCTCAAGTGATATCATTTTACATACACTAGAATAGGAAAAAATCACAGAGTCTAGCAGTACTAGGAATTAGCGAGAATATACATTTTTATACTGCTGGAGAGGAGTATACATTTGTATAACCATGTGGATAATCAATTTGGCATTACCTTAGAGAGAGTAGGACGTGGTTTCCTGTACCCAGCAAATCTGCTAGTTACTAAGTTCTTGCAGACATACCCGGGAGAAACAGATTAATAAGGCAGTTTCCCAAAGGCATTGTCAGTAATAGTGAAACACCTGAAAACAGTCCAACCGCCCATCAACCAATGAATCAACAGATAAAATCATGGGCCATTCACATGATGGAATCTAGTGTAACAGGGAAAATGTATGTACTAGAGCTATCCAAACTACATGAATGAATCTGAGCGTCAATGACTGAAAGAAGTTAGTTATGGAAGGCTACAGTTAGCATGATGCTCTCACAAAGTTCAAAACAAGAAACTATAATGAAATTTCCCTTTATTTATTTATTTATTTTTCTAATTAAATTTTTAAAAAGACATAGCTTCTTTGATAAAAACAAAACAAAAAGTAAGGACCTGGAAATAAACAAAATTCAAGCTAGTGGTGACTTCCAGGCAAAGGCCTGTGGAAGGGGCACGGGAGGAGCCCCCAGGGTCTCAGCCACATGGGGAAGCTTTAAGACCTTAATGTGAGGGTGGATTTGTTGGCGCTCACTATGTCATTCCTAGCTTAGATATATAGTACATAGATTTTAAACAGCTTTATTGACGCATAATTGGCATACAATAAACTACACATATTTAAAATGTACAATTTCATCAGTTTTGACACCGGTATAAACCCATGAAAACCATCACAATAATCAATATAGTGAACATATCCATCACCCCAAAAAGCATCCTCATGTCTTGTTGTAATCACTTCCTACCACCCCTTTCCACTCCCTTCATTCCCTAAATAACCATTGATATGCTTCCTACCACTATAAGAATAGTTTGTGTTTTCTAGAATTTCATATAAATGGCATCATTTTTGTCTGGCTTCTTTCACTCTGTATACTTACTGTGAGAGTCATCTATGTCGTTGCATGTATCATTAGTTCCTTCCTTTTTATTGCTGAGTGGTTTTCCATTTATGGTTATGCCATAAGACACTTATTCATTCATCATATATTTTGTATATGTTTCTATGTATCAAATATCACATTTAAAAAAAAAATCTTGGCTGTAGTCAAGAACTGATGGAAGGAACGAAAAACTGATGCCTCAAGAGAGATGGCTGCTGCAGTCATATCAGTAAGAGATGATTTGGTTTAAAGTATGAGTGGCAACTATTAAGAGCAGATTGTGAGTTGGACTGACTAGAACCAGTTCTTAACTTTTTCATTTACTAGCTGTGTGACCTTGGACAAGGTGCTTAAGGTTTCTGTGCCTCGATCTATTTATCTGAAAAACAAGGATTAAAACCTTACTCATTGGATCATGGGATGGATTAAATGAATTAATGAATATACAACATTTAGCACAGAGTGAAGCACTTAGTAAGCAGTTAGTAAATGTTTGCTACTATCATTCTCATTTTAACAAGTGGGTGGATAGGAGAGGAAAAATTAAAGAGGTGGAATCAACGGTGACGGCCTATTCGCCAAGCTGGATGGTGGTACCATACACTGAACCTGGGATAGGGGAGGTGGGGGAGAAGAGAACACAGTGAACTTTTTAACATGTGCAATTTGAATGCTTGGATCATCGCAAAAGTTGATGCCCAGGAGACTGCATATTTAAATGTATATGAAGAAGGTCAAGAGGAGCTATTCATTGCTTATCTAAACTTTAGATTTAACTGGATAGCTTGAATTTGTATTTGCTAAATGTGGTAACCCTGGACAGGAGGGAGATGGCCTCTATTGTCCAAGAAGAGAGTAGGAAGATGGTAGGAATGAGGGCAGGCAGATTTGATGGTTTCTTTTTCTATCAGAGTTTGAAGCTACGAGTGGTAAAATAGGGAGGACGCAGGGAGAGTTTTGAGGAAAAGGAGGGTACGCAGATTGATCAGCTAGATTTACTAAAATTCCCAAGAAGATGGCAGAGCTCAGTTCAGGGTGGGGGACAATGACTATGTAATGTCTCCAGAGGCCCATATACCAAGGTTCAGGCAAAGAAAAAGCAGATGTTTGGGCTCATTGTTGTTGTTGCTGGACAGAAGGGTCAAAGTCAGAAAGGCAAAAAGATTTAGATGGTAGCAAAGCAAGTTATGGACCTGGAATCTAGGTTGGACAGGGTGGGAAGTGAGGTAAGGAGGGAAAGAGAGGCAAATGGAGAATATGGGTTTTAATTTGCTAGGACATATCAGCTCTACAATGAAATCAGAACTCTAAATGACATCAGTAGTTCTTATTTCTATTTCTTTGGGAAACTTTTTTCCTTCCCATAAAATAATCCATTAGTATTTTTTTCCTTAAAAAAGCTTTACTAAAAAACAACTTATTACATAAGACCTGCCCATTTTCCCTTGTAAATCAGGTAAATTGGTACTTACCCAGTTGTTGGGTGGTATGATTCTGCCATTTTCATGTGTACAGTCATGCCAGATATAATAATCAGCATATTTCCCCGTCTGGTTCCGACTCAATTGAAACCAAGCATGCTTATCACTGGTGTGGTTTGGTATGAAATCGATTATTAACTTTAAACCTTATGAGTGAAGACATTTCAAATGTTAGAAAAAGATTATCTTAAAATTAATACATGGCAGCTAAGGAAAAAAAAATGCTTTGGGTCAGCATGTGGAGGAGTGCTTTTTTCACCCTCCACCCACCTTCCATTTAATTTACCTTTATCATGTATAGCTGCAACAAGATTCTCAAAATCTTTCATTGTTCCAAAAATGGGATCAATTTCTCGAAAATCTTCAACACCGTGTCGGAAATCTTTAAGGGATGATTTATAAAATGAAGTAATCCAAATAGTTTTTATATTTAAATTTGTGATGTAGTCCAGTTTATCTTGAATACCTGAAGAAAAACATTGAGGTTATGAATGAACCCCTTTTAAATCAAAGGATTAAAATATAAAACTAACAGGCCTACAATAGAGGCATTTTATCGGCATCAGAAATACTTGGAATTTTGTTGAATCTGAGTAAAATGCAAATAAAAGGTCTATCTCTATAAATAACATCAAATTAGTCTTTTAATAACCAGTAACCTGTAGCCTTTAACATGGGTGCATAATACTTAAAAAAATCAATCTGCCACTTGGTCCCGTTTTATATTTAAAACCAAGACTAGAGCATGGTTAACTCACATTACACGTGGCGTTTGAGCACCGCTGTAGGTCAGGTGCTGGGCTAAGAGGCGAGGTGCACAGGGAAGTAATTGTGGTCCCTCAGGCCATGTGGGCTAAGCTGCGCTGTGTAGCACGGCAGCCACTAGCCATACGTGGCTAAAAACACTGGAAATGTGACCAGTCCAAACCGAAATGCACTCTGAGTCAAAACCACATACCGGATCTTGATGGCCTAGTACCCCACATCAAAAAAAGAGTGTAAAATATTTCATTGTTATTTTTTTAATAGCAATTATACATTGCAATGATATTTGAGCTATAAAACAAAGCATACTATTTAAAATTAATTTCACCTGTTTCTTTTTTACTTTAATGCAGCTACTAGAAAATTCACAATTACATGTATGGCTCGTGTTCTATTTCTACTGGACAGCACGGATCTAGAAGCGCAAGCAGGCAGGAAAGGGGGTGATGAGGGTCCCAGGGGAAGTACTCCAGAAGAGCTGCTGCAAGTGCCTTAAGGGTCCCTGACTGCCTGGGGCAGGAGAAGCTGAGGAAGGCTGGAGGCTGCAGCCCGAGGGCAGTGACCGAACAGGTCACAGGAGGGTGTGGGCAATAGGGAAGACAGAGAAAAAGGCTTCTAGGGAAAGGAAAGGGTTCTAGGGAAAGGAAACCTTGTGACTGGACACAGACAGGACCTGTCTGGAAAAGAGGAATGATCCTGTAAGGAGTGTCGGAACCAGGGAGGGAGCTCAAGAGATGAAGAAGAGAAGTAGGTTCATGCCAAAATTCCAGAGGCCTTCAGTTCCACTATCATACTGCCTTTGAACTAGCTAAATTTGGACCTTTTCCCTTGTTCACTTACACAGAACACCAAGAATTTATTCAGAAGAAAATCCTAGACTTGGCAGAGAAGAGATATGGAAATAACACTCTTTGTTCTTGGAAGCTTGTAGGATAATTACAGATAATGTGTGTTCTGCTTCTAGTTCAAGGTCCTAAATGCAGATTTAGAGTTGAGGTTAGCATTCAATCTCCAGCAATTTTTTTGCGACCTCCCTTAAGGCTTCCTACAGTCAGAGGGGGTCAGAAACCACACAGAAGGCTGGAGGCTACTGGGATCAACACAATGGCACCTGGGCTCCCAGGTCTTCCCCTAGGACAGGCTGCTTAGTTTGGGCCTCTTTGGGCCTCATTTCCCCCATACAATGGCTGCAAGACCTTACACAGCCTCAACAGTCAACAAAAGTCTTTTGGCTTAAACCAGCAAGGCAATACCATAGATTTTAAGACTATCAAAGAAACAAAGGGAACTAGGCAGATGGAAAGTAACAAGAGCTCCCAATCCCACACTCTAGTGGAGAGAGGCCAGGATAAAAGCAAACTAAAACCTGTGAATAACAACAACCCATCTCAACATCAAAGACAAATACTACTGACCATCAGAAGTAACCAATATCTTAAGGAAAAGTTATTTGGGAAGGGCAAAATAAGCCTGCTGGTTAGAAGCTGCCATGTTTACAATTTCAGGTATAACTAGAAAGATTACATAGGGAAGGCCAAGAAGAACTGGGGCATGTACCCATGGATTTGGGAATTTTAGTCAGTTTTTCTAAGCACTTACTGTGTAAAAGGAAGTGGGTGCTATACGTGGTGAGAAAGCCCTATAAGATGTTTCACACCCTGAAAGATCATATTGCAACAGGAAGAGACATCCAGCTAAGTGACAGAGCAGTACCAGAGGATGGCAGGGGCCACAGGGACTCAGGAGACAGGAAGACTCTCTGATTAGGAAGGTTAAGTAATGATTAATGAAGGAAATGGTTTGAGCTGTACTTTGAAGCACAGATAGTACTTCAATTTGTGAAGATGCCGAAAGATATAGGAAGAAGAGGAGGAGGAGAAGGAGGTAATATGAATGTGAAAAAGAAAAGCCTTTTTATCAATTATTAAGGATAATTGGAGATTTCAAGGTTCAAGGATTCATTTATAATATTTTAAGGATTCAGTCTATTTCTACGTTCTAGACTCTATCGCATCATCCTATTTTATTTTCTTTCAAACCAATTATCATTATCAAAACCTACCTTGTTAGTTTATTCATTTCTATATTGTTCTCTTAATTAAGGTGACCATACCTCCTTCTGGTTTATGTCTGCTGTCTGGCATAAATCCACTCTTAAAAGAGTTTTGGTTTAAACGATAAATTATAAAAATACTGTCAATGACTCACCAGGAAGTTATTCATTTAATGTAAAAAAATAAGTTTCACTTCTATTTTCTATTAATGTAGACATAATTTGAAATAATCCTTAATTCAATTAATGACCAACACAGTTATGCCTTTTTCTCTTCTCTTCAATTCTCAGAATTTAAACTTCAAAGATCCTGCCTATACCTTTTAAACTACCACTTTTTTTTCTAAAATATTTACACTTTATCATTAATAAAAAACTCTTAGCCAGGTAACACAGTTTACCAAACTAGTCATATCATACACTTGGAAAAAAAATAATTCTAAACTGTTACTCTGAGATATTCAATTATAAAATGCACAGAAGAAGAAAGCAAATTTTAGGGGGAAGCCTGCTCCACGTAAGAAGTTAGAACTGATGGTCAAACAAGCATACATATATGTTTAGTAGGCAGTAAATTAAACAACTCTTGATTCACAGGCCTTGAGCAATTGTCTTTTATCATGTGGAAGACTGCTGGGTTCCACTGAGCAAGTGGAGTGACCAGTCATACTGGAATGTGCTAAATCAGGTAAAATTCTATTTCAGGGAATGAGAGCTGTAAACCAACCTCATCCTTACTCCTTCCTGGGTTCCACTGAGCAAGTGAAGTGACCAGTCATACTGAAATGTGCCCAATCCAGGTGCAATTCTATTTCAGGGAATGAGAGCTGTAAACCAACCTTATTCTTACTCCTTTCCTGAACCACCCCCACCACCAGGAACGTACCTTTCAGGTCTCCATTCCCATCCTTGTCGCTGTCCTTGAAAGACCTCGGGTAGATCTGGTACATGGGCCCTATCTGCCACCAGTCGAGGCACTTTGGAGAGAGGGCAATGATGGCTATGGTAGCCCCAATGAGAATGAGCACAGAAGCCACAGTGAGCCAGAAGAGGACCTCCCGAGGCACCCGGTAGCGGGCCTGCCCTGAGAACTGGAGCAGCACCTCCTTGGGCATTCCTGCAAAGGGCTGGATAATCTTGAGGTCAGGCTCCATGGGGCTGAGGAGGTCCACGGTGCTGCGCTGCAGGTCATCTGCTAGGCTGTCTGGATCTGGGCCCCTTTCCAGGTTGTCTTCATTTTGGACACACCCTTTATTTGTCCGGCATCCCTTCATTTGGATAGAATCTGTCTTGCCTTTGCTCCCTGCCATTTCTCAATGTCTTGTCCCTTCCAAGTACCTTCCTGCAGTATCTGAGGTGGAAAGGTGGCTTGCTGAAATGCTTGGTTGTGTAATTAGCTTTCCATGGTTTATAAAGAAACCTGGCTGGACAAAGTCCAGTCAAGGAATAAAGGGTAAAGGTGAAATAGCTCGTAAAGAATTATCTTGTCAGCTAAGTGTAAGAAAAAGAAACACCTACTCAATTTTTCAAGGGCAAACAACTTTCCTTTGTTTTTGATTTTGAGGTCCTCCTCTCTTCCTACAAACCCAAGAGAAAAACCAATAGAGAAACCTCCAAGAGGCAAGTAAATATATCCTCTGTTATTGAAGCTATTTTTATTTTATCTCAGTTCAAGTTAAACCAATAAATGTACATCTGTATTCTCAGTTCTACCCCAGGTACCTTCAACCTTGTTTCCTATTTTCAGAAAAGCAAGAAGCCTACATATTCTTGAAAGCACTTTCAGAAGGTTGGGGGAATACCATGTCTAGAAAGTTCAAGATTTCCTATAAGCACACAGTACTTAATATGAGCACTAGAGTTATTCAATCATTCACAAGTATAAAAGTCAACATTTGCAACCCTGAAGAAATTCCATTAAAGTTAGGTGTGCTCTTCCTAGAGGACTATGCACGTCTGAAAAGAATGTGAAGATTCACATTAGATTAGATTTCATTTAATTGGAGCACTTATATACACATATGAATCATTTGATTAGATAACAAGACATTTCCTTTTTTTGCTTTTGAATGGGGAAAATTATCTGGGTCCCTAATATTGATGACCTTTTGTAAAGTGACTTAGAGACTTATTATACAAAAGAATGAGTTATTTGATTTCTCTAAGATACTATTTTTTTCTTAAATGAGTAAAACTCAATTACTGGCTGATTGGCTGTATCCTGTAAGTAATGGCTCACATCATTACTAATTAGGCAAATGTTTATTTAAAAAAAAATCAAAAGCATTTAACTTTTGCACCTTGATACTGCTTTCTCTCTCCAACAAAACAGTACTTCTTAAAACAGGAGCTAATTCTTGAAATTCAGCTAGTGTGTGGGAGGAAAACAAAAATCACCCATAGATTAAAAATTATTTTTAATTATAAATTCTATTTTTAATTATAACACCTGTGAATTCTAAATATGCACTGATATAAATGCAGAGAAACTCCGCATGATAGCAAAATTCCTTCATGGCAGAACTGTTTCCCTGGCTTCTCTATATTTCATTAAAAATAATAAGAACAGCAATAACACTTTGAGCTTTTAGGGCATGCAAACTGGAGACTTTTTAAAAAAGACAACCTGGATATATGTGACCACAATAAAAAATAATAATTAAAAAAGTAAACAGCTACAAGGACATTAATGGGACATGGGGAAATTTCAGTATTGATTGTATATTAGATAACAGTTCAATAATAGTTATAGTTCCTTGGTTTGATAATGTATAGCAGTTATATAAAGGAAAGTTCTTGTACTTAGACACATACAGAAGCATTTAAAGATGAAAGTGTCATATCTGCAACTACCTTTTAAATGGTTCAGAAAAGTATGTGTGTGCATGTCTATGGGTGTGTGCATGAGAGATGCTAATGTGACAAAATGTTAACAATTCATGAATATGGGTGAAGGGTATTTAGTTGTTCGTTATACTATTCTTAAAGAGTCTCCATAGGGTTTTTTCTAAATAAAAAACTGAGAAAACAATGACAACAAGTAAACAAACAAGCAAAAAACAACCTGTAGTCATTATCTGATCTCTGGTGAAAGGACTTTTAAAACAACAAAAAAAATTACAAAAGAAGATCACTTAGATTCATCAAATAAGATTTTTAAATTAATTATATCACAAAGCATACTAACTAAAGGATATCTGATAAACTGAGAAATACATTTGTGATATGTCAAACACATATGCTTTGACAGTAAAGGTATGTATAAATGGTTAGGCATTACATATACATAACAGTATTTCTTAATATCAATTCAAAAACACAACTGTCAGTAGAAAACAGAAAAAAGTAATATAAACAGATAATTCTCACAAGTCAACTCATTAATATCAAAGACAGAAGTAGGCGTTTTCAATCACATTGGCAAAGATGTTTAAAAAGAACATAGTGTTGGCAAGAGCCTAGTATGAATGATACAATCATTCTAGAAAAGAATTTGGCAATGCGTTATCATGAGCTCTAATATTTTCTGAAAAATATTACCTTATTTCTTATGCCAAAATAAGTTTTTAGATTAGATTTAAAAGTACAAAATGAAACCATAATATTTCCAGACAGGGAGCTGAAAAGCTATTCTAAGTATAACATAAAACTTAGGCCCCATAAAGGAAAAGAAATTTGATTCCAAAAAATTAAAAACAGAACAATCCACAAAAAGGCAAATGACAAGCTAGGAAAAAGATTTGTATCGTTTATGACAAATTAATTTCCATAATATAGAAATGGATGTTTTTTACAAATTAATAGAGAACAACAGAAAAGAGAACAAGTAGGTATAAACAAGTAGCTGACAGGAAAAAAAAGTGATAACAACATAAAATACAAATTTCACTCAGAATTAAATAGAGTCCAAAAATTAAAAGACTTACCATTTTTAAATTATCATTTTGGCAAAAATAAGAATGTTTGATAATACCAATGTCAAAAAATATACAGGTAACCAACACTCCCATGAATTGTAATGAGAGTGTAACTAATGCAACCTCTATGTAGAACAGTTTAGGAGTCTGTATCAAGCCTGCATAAATCACATGACTGTTTACTCAGAAATTCTACTGCTAAAAATCTATCTTGGTGATACAACCACCAAAATAGATGCACAAGGATGTCCACTGCAACAAAATTGAAAACAACCTAAATATGCAACAGGAGATAATCATTTAATTATGGCATGTCTACCACTGAATACCACAAAGATCCTACAAAGAATGAGTCTATCTGGGCTGATAAAGAAAAATATCTGAAATATAGTGTAAAGTGGGGAACAAAGTTTCAGGACAGAATGTATAATATAATAATCATTATATGAAAAAATGGCACGCACATTTACATATGTATATTAAATTTTCAACTAGTGATTGACTGGAGACTTAGAAAATGAGAAGATGGGCACTGAAATTTTCACTAAGTATTCTGACTGAATTTTTTGCCTGCAGCCTTGTGACTTTCGTAATAAAGAAAGGTGGGAGAGGGGAGTGGATGTTCATAGCTTTTAACTTATATATTCTACTTCCAAAATTTTATCTTTAGGAAATAATCTAAGAGGTGAAAATTAATGTACAAAAACATTTATTAATTACATTACTATTTAGAAGAGTAGACACTGAAAACAACCTAAATGTTCAATGATAAGAGATAAGCTAAATAAATTATTGTACAATCATGTGATGGAATATTAGATAGTTATTCAATGTATTTTCAAAGATGTATTAATGGGAAAAATCTCACATTGTCATGCTGAGTGGAAAATGCAGGATATAATGAAATTATGTAAAATAAGTGAAAAATTTTTATATGTATTTGCAAGTCCTATTTAAAAATCTGTTCAGAGTATTTACTTCTGGGATGTATGATTATGGGTGGTACTCATTTGTTCTTTAAACTTTCTATATATTCATATTTTTATGAATAAATATGCATTACTCTTTCAATTGGAAAAAAATTAACTTAGGTGACCTGAATTAGGAGTCGTTTCAGTTTGCAAAGGCTGCTGGAATGTAATATACAAAATGCTGGAATGTGATATACAAAAAACGGAATGGCTTTTAAAAAGGGGAATTTATTAAGTTGCAAGTTTAGAGTTATAAGGCCATGAAAATGTCCAAATTAAAGCAAGACTACAAAAATATCCAATCAAAGACATCCAGGGAGATAACCTGGTTCAAGAAGGCCAATGACGTTCATAGTTTCTCTCTTAGCTGGAAAGGCACATGACAATGTCTGCTAGATTTCACTCCAGACCTCTTCAATGGCTTCCCAGGGGTTCTGTCTCTTCTATTGCCTCTGTCAGTTCTGGTGGCTCTGGAGCTTTTTCCAAAATGGTCTCCTCCCAAAGGGCTCAGGTAAACAACCCCACCTTGAATGGGTGGAGACACATCTCCATTGGAACCACTGAATGAAAAGTTACCACCCACAATTGGGTGGGTCATATCTCCATAATTGGGTGGGTCATATCTCCATGGAAACAATAAAAAAAGATATCACCCAGTAATATTAAATGAGGATTAAAGGTCATGGCTTTTCTGGGGTACACAACAGATTCAAATTAGCATAGGAGTCCATCTAGACCTTCTAAGCAGGTGGTAAATCTCAGGCCACATAATCAAAATCTATACTGCGATTTTTAATTTCTACATATGTGCATTATATTGATTCTGGAAATGTTTCTTTGAAATAATGTTAAAATTGAAGAGGAGAACGTGTAAGTCAGGGTTCTCTAAGGAAACAGAACCTACAAGAGATATCTGTAAATAGGAGATTTTATAAAGGTGTCTCATGCAACTGTGGGGATGCACAAGTCCAAATTCCGTAGGGCAGGCTGCAAGCTGACAGCTCTGATGAAGGTCTTAATGAATCCCGAAGAGGCTGGCTAGCTGAAGTGGAAAGAAAGATTCTCTTTTCTAACTTCTCCTTTAAAGTCTTCAGTTGATTAAACATCGCTAATTTGTGAAAGATACTCCCCTTGGCCAACTTGCAGATGTAATCAGCCATGGATGCAATCAATGTGCTGATGATTTAATAAACCAGCCTTGTGGTTTATTAACCAGCCATAAAATGTCTTTGCAGTAATGGTTAGGCCAGTGCTTGCTTGACCAAACAACTGGGCATCATCACCAGGTTGACACATGAAACCATAACAGAGAATATTAACTATATTACAATTATTTGCATGTACAAGAGATGTAGTTTAATAAATGTGGCAGGTAACAGGGAGGGATGTAAGAAATGGTCTAATATAATATAGTTTCTGCTCTATAAAGTTAATGTTATTAAAAACAATGGAAATTTTTAAACCGCAAGAGCAATTTCAGACATGTTCATTTACTCTGATGTGCAATAACTCAGCCTTTTCATTCTCTTCTTCTACCTCTCTTCTTAAATTTTAAACATATTATTTTGAAAATTTTCAAACTTTCTTAACAGCTACAAAAATAATATAAACCCCATACAGAGAACTATAACATATCTCTATACTTAGCTTTCTGAGAAACCATCAGTCTTTCATAGTGGCTATGTCATTTCATACGCCTATTTCTCCATATCCTCTCCAAAATGTTATTTCCATTTGTGTAGTAGCAGCCATTCTATTGGGTGTGAAATGGTATCTCATTGTGGGTTTTTTTGTTTTTGCTTTTTTACTTTTTTTATTGTATAATATAACATATATACAAAGCGAGGAAAGACAAAGGCAATGGTTTTCAAAGCATCCTTCAAGAAGTAATTACAGGATAGATCCTAGAGTCTGTCATGGGCTACCATACCATCATCTCAGATTTTTCCTTCTAGCTGGTCCAGAACATTGGAGGCTAGAAGGAATATATATTTTTTATCATAACAATCAAATTTTGTGGGCGTGAAAAATAACATGTATACAAAAAAGCAATAAATTTCAAAGCACAGCACAACAATTAGTTGTAGAACAGATTTCAGAGTTTGGTATGGCTTATAATTCCACAATTTTAGGTTTTTACTTCTAGCCACTCAGATACTGGAGACTAAAACAGGTACCAATTTAATGATTCAGCAATCATATTCATTTGTTAAACCCTACCTTCTCTGTGTAACTCTACCCTCACCTTTGGTCTTTATCCCACTCTCTAGGTAGTACTTGGGCTATGGTCATTCTAACTTTTTCATTTGGAAGGGGTTGTCAATAAAATAGGGTAGGGGGATGGAACTATCTGATGTTCTGGAGAGGCTGGGCCCTCTAGGTTTCAGGACTTATCTGGTCCAGGAACCCATCTGGAGGTTGTAGGTTTCTGGAAAGTTACCCTAGTGCATGGAACCTTTGTAGAATCTTATATATTGCCCTAGGTGTTCTTTAGGATTGGATGGAATAATTTTGGTTGGGGGTTGGCAAGTTATGATAGATAGCAATGTCTAATTGAAGCTTGCATAAGGGTGACCTCCAGAGTAGCCTCTCGATTCTATTTGAACTTTCTCTGCCACTGATACTTTATTAATTACCTTCTTTTCCCCCTTTTGGCGAGGATGGAATTGTTGACCCCACAGTGACAGGGCCAGACACATCCCTGGTAGTCATCTCCTATGTCGCCAGGAAGACTTTCACCCCTGGATGTCATGTCCCACATAGAAGGGAGGGCAATGATTTCACTCACTGAGAGTAAGGCCACATCTGAGAAACAGAAGAGGTTCTCCAGAAGTAACTCCTTCATTGTGGTTTTGATTTGCATTTTTCTAATACCTAATGATATTGAGCACCTTTTTCAAGTGTTTTTATCCATTTGCATATTCTCTTTGGAGACACGTCTATTCAATTCTTTTCCCCATTTTTAAACTGGGTTGTCTTTTTGAGTTGTAGGATTTCTTTATATATTCTGGATATTAAACCATAATCATATATATGGTTTTGACATATATTCTGACATATATTCTGCCATTGAGTAGGTGGTCTTTTCATTTTCATGAAAAGGTCCTTTGTTGCAAAAAAGCATCTAATTTTGATGAGGTTGCCACACATCTATTTTCAGTTTTGCTGCTTGTGCTTTGATTGTAAAGTCTAAGACACTATTCCCTAATACAAGATCTGGAAGATGCTTCCCTACATTTTCTCCTACCAGTTTTATAGTCTTGGTTCTTATATTAAGGTCTTTGAAACATTTTTTAAGTTAATTTTTGTATACAGTGTGAGATAGGAGACTTCCTTCATTCTTTGCATATGGATATCCAGGGCTCCCAGGACAATTTTTTAAAAAGATGATTCTTTCTCAACTGACTGGATTTTGCAGCCTTGTAAAAAATCAATTGGCCATAATGTTAGGGTCTATTTCTGAACTCCCAATTCAATTCCTTTAGTCTATGTGTCTATCCTTGTAACAGTTTTATGCTGTTTTGACCATTGTAGCTTTGTAATAAGCTTCAAAGTCAGGAAGTATGAGTCCTGAACTTTGTTCTTATTTTTCAAGCTATTTTAGGCTCTTTGGGGACCCTTACCCTTCCAAATAAATTTGATAATTGGCTTTTCCATTTCTACAACGTAGGCTGTTAGAATTTTTATTGGGATTGCACTGAATCTGTAAATTACTTTGCATAGAATACATATCATAACAATATTTGGTCTTCCAGTCATGAGGTGTTCTAGTTTGCTAGCTGCCAGAATGCAATATACCTGAAACGGAATGGCTTTTAAAAAGGGGAATTTATTAAGTTACATTTAACAGTTCTTAGGCCATGGAAATGTCTCAATTAAAGCAAGTCTATATAAATGTCCAATCTTAGGCATCCAGGAAAAGATACCTTGATTCAAGAAGGCTGATGAAGTTCAGGGTTTCTCTCTCAAGTGGAAAGGCACATGGTGAACATGGTCAGGGTTTCTCTCTCAGCTGGAAGGGCACATGGCGGACACAGCATCACCTGCGAGCTTCCTCTCCAGCTCCCTGGGAGGCATTTTCCTTCTTCATCTCCAGAAGTCACTGGCTGGTGGACTCTCTGCTTCATGTTCTGTGGCATTGTCATGGCTTTCTCGTGGCTCTGTCATTCTTCTCTGCTCTTTCCAAATCTCTTTCTTTCTTCAAAATGTTTCCTCTTTTATAGGATTCCAATAAACTAATCAAGACCCACCTGGAATGGGTGGAGACACATTTCCACCTAATCCAGCCTAAGAGGCACTCTTGATTGAGTCACATCTCCAGGGAGATGATCTAATTAAAATTTCAGGCATACAGTACTGAATAGGGATTAGAAAAAACGGCTGCCTTTACAAAATGGGATTATGATTAAATTATGGCTTTTCTAGGGTACATATATCCTTTCAAACTGGCACATGAGGCATGCAATGAGATGAATGGAACCTGGGAACATTATGTGGTACAAAATAAGCCAGAACAAAATAACATATTGCATAGTCTCTTTTAGAACACACTTACAAGAAAATTGAGGCTTAAATTTTAAGCTTTTATAAATAGTCATATTTAGTTCAGAGTTGTAAATGCTATTTCAGGATTTTGAGATGCTGGACAATATATGCATAATCTAGTATCTCCCTGGAACTTTGGCTACCTGTGTGATACCTAAAACTCAGGGCTGGAGTTTTGCAGAATGAAGGTCAGTGTTGCCATGTGCAACAACTATTAAAGAAACCACAAAAGAGATCAGACTTCTATTAGAGATAATAACAAGGCAGATTGGATTGGGACTAAGTAAAGCAGAATACAGGGGTAAGGATGATGTATTTTAGAACTTCACCTACTGTATGAGATCAAAGAAAGAGAGGTTTATTTTGTCCAAAACCTAAATTTTCTGTAACATAATCTAACTCAACCTGTCTGGATAGAATATTGAACAACCCAAACACATGGAGCCCAGAATGGGAATGAGGGCTTGTAAATCTGTATAGCTTAACGTAATATCCAGATACATCCCAGAGTATGTCGGGCAGATAATCACTAAGTATTGGCAAAGCCACTTCAGAGACAGGAGAAAAAATATGGAACTATTAAGTTTTACTACTAGGGAAACCCCTGATACTTTCTCAAACACTAGGGACTCCCAAGTTAATATGCCAAGCCTTTGATCTTGAGACTTGACCTAATGAAGCTTATTTCTGTAGAGGAGACGCTAATCCTACCTACAGTTATGCCTAAGAGTTACTTCCAGTATAAAGCTCTTTTATTGCTCAGATGTGGCCCCTCTGCCTCAGCCCAACTCTGCAAGGAAAATCATTACCCTCCCCACTATGTGGGACATGACATTCAGAGGTGAAAGCCTGCCTGGCAACATGGGACATGACTCCCAGGGATGAGTCTGGCAGTGACACCAAAGGATCAACAATGCCTTCCTAATCAAAATGGGGAAAAGAAATGTAACAAAGTCAGTCATCAGTGGCTAAGAGAGTTCAAATAGAGTTGAGAGGCTATTCTGGAGGCTACTCACATAAAAACTTCAACTAGATATTGTTAATTACCAGGGTTTGCCAAACCCCAAACAAAACCATTTCTGTTAACCCTAAAGAACACCCAAGGCTGTATCTGAGATTCTACAAAAGTTTCAAGCACTAAGATTATTTTCCTTAAACTTACAACCTCCAGATGGGTTCTGTTTTAGTTTGCTAGCTGTCAGAATGCAATATACCAGAAACAGAATGGCTTTTAATATAATAAATTGCTAGTTTGTAGTTCTAAGGCCGAGATAATGTTCCAATTAAAGCAAGTCTATAGAAACGTCCAATGAAATTGGACATTTCATCAGAAGGCCGATGAAGTTCAGGGTTTCTCTCTCAAGCGGAAGGGCACATGGCAAACACAGAGTTTCTCTCTCCTCTGGAAAGGCACATGGTGAACACGGTCAGGGTTCCTCTCTCATCTGGAAGGGGACATGAAGAATGCTGAAGCTCCCCGGGAGGTATTTTCCTTCTTCATCTCCAAAGGTCGCTGGCTAGTGGACTCTGTTCTGTTGCTCATGGCTATGTAGTTCTGCTCTGTTCTCTCTGAATCTCTCTCATTCTCCAAAATGTTTCCTCTTTTATAGGACTTCAGAAACTAATCAAGACCCACCCAAATGGGTGGAGACATGCCTCCAGCTAATCCAGTTTAACAACCACTCTTGATTAAATCACACCTAATTTAATCAAGGGGAGATGATCTAATTATAGTTTCAAACATACAATACTGAATACAGATAAGAAACAGCTGCCTTTACAAAACGTGATTAGGATTAAAAACATGGCTTTTCTAGGGTACACATATCATTTCAAACCAGCACAGTTCCTAGGCCAGATAAGACCTGAAACACTGTGAGGCCAGCCTCTCTAAGAACATCAGCTAGTTCTATCCCCCTCTCCCATATTATTGACACCCCTTTCCAACATGAAAAAGTTAGAATGGGCATAGCCCAAATACCCCTAAAGACTGGAAAAAGGATCAAAGGAAAAGGAAGAGTTATAACAGACAAGAGAGAATTTAACAAATGATAATGACTGCTGAATCAATACACTGATATTTCTTTTAATCTCTAGTATCTTAGAGCAACTAGAAGGAAAAACCTAAAACTGTGGATCTTTGAAATCTGTAGTAGTTACTGTGTACTTTGAAATTTATTGTTTTGTCTGTTAAATTTCACAATAAAAATGTTAAAAAAAATATTTAGTTTTCCAATCCATGAGGATGGAATGTTCTTCCATTTATTCAGATCTTCCTTGATTTCTTGTAGTAAAGTTTTGTAGTTTCTATGTATAAGTTCTATAGACCTATTTTATATAGGTTTGCTAAAGCTGCAAGAATGTAATATACCAGAAACAGGTTGGCTTTTATAAAGGGTATCTATTAAGTGACAAGTTTACAGCTTTAAAGCATTAAAAATGTCCAAACTAACATTATCTTGACTCAAGGTATCTTGACTCAAGAAAGGCCAATGTCTGTCACATGGGAAAGCATGTGGCTGGTGTCTACATCCTCTCTAGGCTTCTGGTTCAAATGGCTCTCAGTCCCTGGGGATCCTTCTGAGTTCAGGCTTGCTTAGCATCTCATAGGAAGGCACATGTTGATGTCTGCTGGACTCTGCATCTCCAGATGTCTGTGTCCAGGCATCTGCTCTCTCTGTCATCACTCTGAGCATCTCCAAATGTCCATGTCTATGTCACTTCTAAGCTTTCTTCAAAATGTTTCCCTTTTAAAAGGACTCTAGTAATCAAGACCCACCTTGAATGGGCAAAGTCATATCTCGGCCTAATCAAAAGGCCACACCCAAAACTGAGCAGATCAGTCTCCCTGGAAGTAATCTAATCAAGTTTCACCCTAAACAGTGGGTCTTCTCTTACAAGAGTGGATTATGAAAAGAACACAGTTTTTCTGACCATGTTTTCTGTTCCTTTTCATAATTTCCATCATTCCATTGATATTCTCTTTGTGGTTACCTTTTTCCTGATTTCTTTAGTTCTTTCTCCACCTTTTCTTTTAGTTCTTTCAACATATTTAGTTCCACTTTTAAAAAGTCTTTATCTGTTATGTCCCAGTTTGGGTCCACCTCCTCAATGGTTTCTAATGCTTTCATCTTCTCCTTTATAGGGTCATCATATCCTGTTTCTTTGTATATTATATAATCTTTTGTTGCAACCTGGAAATTCTGGTATTTTAATGTTACCACTGGAATTCGGACTCTCAGGTGTCTTTTCCTTAAGCTTGAATCCAGCCAGTGCCATTAACAGAACTTTCCTTGAAAGCAAGGAGCTAATAAAAAATAACAGAAAAAGAAAAAATCATTCCTAGCCTTAGAAGATTAACCTTTATGAATGTTTTCCTTCTGAGATCATCCATACAATAAAATTATATTATAGCTTGAGGCCAAAGCCTAGGAGCTGCCTTGATGCTTTCTGCACATGTGAATTACCTTGAGGATTCATACGTGGCCCCAAGAATTCAAATGTTTACACAGATATGAACGTCACCTCTTCCTTAGGAAACAGTTTCCTTATGGTTCAGGGAACCACGCTTGTATATCTTACGGCCAGCTATCCCTTGCTACAGGCAGGCCTGACTTGACTGGTCACTCACAATGTTCTATAGGAGATCTCAGCGAGTAAGGTCTAGGTGGCAAGTCCCTCAAGTCACCACCAGACTGAATGAGCCAGACATACGTGCTCCCAGTACGTGCATGAGGTTTACCCTACTCCCTCCAGAAATAGGATCAGGGACCCTACTGGAAGTGCGGGCCAGCTCCATGCCAAGTTGGTAAGGAATGGGGGAAATGCTACCACTTTTTAAGGACCTTTTTCGTGATTTGGAGCTCGCCTGTGTTTTAGTTTGCTAAAACTGCCAGAATGCAATTCACCAGAGATGGACTGGCTTTTATAAAGGGGATTTATTTAGTTACAAATTTACAGTTCTTCAGAGGAAAGGCACATGGCATGTCTGCTGACCTTCCCTCCAGCTTCCAGATTCAAATGGCTTTCCCTGGTGCCTCTCCAAACGTATGGGTTTGAGCCAGCTCCGAGCTCTGAGGTGAGGTGTGCTGAGCTGCTGAGCTCTCTTTTAAGCTTCCAGCTAATTAAATTAAAGGCCACTCTATGGAGGCACTCCCCTTAGCTGACCGCATATGTAATCAGCCATGGATGGATTTCACATGCTGATGATTTAAGTGCACAGCAACAGAACAACTGGGCACCACCATATGCCAAGTTGACAGCTGAACCTAGTAAGTATACCATGTTACTACAGCCCTTGAATTGTTTTCTGGAGTTTTCAGAAAGAGGTTTCTGTCAGTTCTTGCTAGTTGTTCAAAGCTTCTGCAGGGGACAGAGCCCTGAAACATCTCACTCCACTATCTTGATCAGGGCAGGCTTGCTTCTCTTTTTAGCTGTTTTCTTTTCCTATGGATAAAACGTACAGGAAGACAGAAGTTAGGGATTCAGCATTGCCCAAAATTCCTACTATGTTTTTCTAAAAATCTCTTTTATCTAATTAAGAAGTCTATTTTATGCCTTCTCCTCCATTTTAAACCATCCAACCTCCCTCTTACCTTCATTCTCAGATGAGTCATCTCATACTTGACTGAGAAAAAACCAGAAGTTACTCAACCATTTATCTCCTGCTAAGTTGAGTTTTTTCCTCCTTCCTGCCTTTTATAATGGGGACTGGTGTTAGAGTTACTATAGTTATATATCAAAATCACTATAGAACTAAAAAAAAAAATCACTCTAGAACTAGGTGGCATAAAAAAGTTATGTTTTCAGATTCTGTGGATCAGGAATTTGGACAAGGCACATCAGAGATAGCTTGTTTCTGACACTTGATGTTTGAGGCCTCAGATGAAATACTCAAAGAATAAAGGCTAGAGGCATCTAAAGGTTTATTCATTTACAAATCCGTAAGCTGCTGCTGGAAGACAGCTGTGGGTAGAGTATTGTGAGTATTGTGGGTTGGTTCGGGGTGGAGTGATGGTATCTCACTTCTTTCCATGTGGACTTCTCCACGTAGTCTCACTATGATGACTGGTTTGGGATTTCTCACAGCATGCAGGCGAGGTTTCTAATGTGAGTGTCCCAAGAGAAAGAAACAAAGGCAGAAACTATGCCCTTTTGTGAACCAGTCTCAGAATCCTTCCCACTGTTCTTTGTTAGGTAAGTCCCAAGCCGACCCATGATGAAGTGGAAGAAAATTAAGACTCCACTCTTGCGAGGGAGTGGCAGTGTTATGGAAGAGCACGAAAGGCTAGAAATATCACCATGGTCATTTTTCACAAAGACAATCTGCAACAGTCTTCCTTCTATCCAAAACAATTCCTCATCACTCCCACATGCAAAATACACTCGACCCCTTACACAAAACTTTGCAAATTCTGATTTCAAGATGGCAACATGCTCAGTCTGGAGTTTCAGGATTTCTTCATCTAAATCTGATGTACATGTGGCTGAGGCTCCTCGGGTATGATTCCTCAAATATAGGTCTTTCAGTACAGTTTCTTTTGAGCTAAGACCAGTGAACTAAAGAGAAAAGTTATATGACCCTTTGACACCCAACATATAATGGTGTGACAGGCACAGGATAATTGCTATAGAAACTTCCATTCAAAAGAGGAGAATATAGGAAGCACACAGATGTCACCTGTATATAAAAATTCCTTGACGAGAGCTTAATCATCCTTCTAGGGAATAATTCTCCATGGCTCTTGGCCCCAACCTCTGGGCTTTTGGTTCCTAGCTCTGAGTCATGCTTTATTTCCCATGAGAAATAGCTGGGTTTTGCACAAGTAGTATTAGCCTATTTCCTGCCTGTGGTAGTTCAGGTTTCAAAGATTCTTTCATTTCAAACTATCATTGGCTTTTTCAGTTCAAACCAGAAATGTTTTGAGTTATACAGGACTTTTAAAAACACTGTAGGTTTCCTATATTATTGATGTTCCTCTATTACATAAAGCTACAAATAGTAAGTACTGTTGAGGTTAGACTGTCTCTACTTTGGGCTTCCAGTGAGGC
This sequence comes from Myrmecophaga tridactyla, assembly GCA_004026745.1. Classification (NCBI taxonomy): domain Eukaryota; kingdom Metazoa; phylum Chordata; class Mammalia; order Pilosa; family Myrmecophagidae; genus Myrmecophaga; species Myrmecophaga tridactyla. The sequence continues at coordinate 31,706 of PVIY010029380.1, forward strand.
AACTTAGAAGCATTATTTTTGGACAGATTTTGTGAGGCATGCATGACCTTTTGGAGGGTAATTTGCTGCCTAAACATTTGATAATCTTAAGTGTGAGAATTATAAAGAACCTGGGAATGACTGTTGTCGCCCGTGCTCTCTCCTGCGGGGGTCACCCGGGATGCAGAGATGGTCCCGGTGACCAGGGGCTTACGAGGCATGGAGGGACGCGCGGCTCGGGGGAAGAACCACGGAGACAGTCTGAGGTGCAGGAACAGTCCGCTTTATTGAGGAAGGGCAGGGGATTATATAGGTTCGGGGCGGAGAGAGGTGGACTGGGAGGGGCACCGCCGCGAGGCAGCTGCAGGTTGGCACGGACTGAGGGGGTGGGCTTGAGGTTTTGTGACGTACGCAGTTGC
>PVIY010029381.1:0-32091 GCA_004026745.1 Myrmecophaga tridactyla
AAGGGGATTTAACTCTAAGGCCCTCCAGGCCCCAGGTTAGCAGATGTGCAGCTGAGAGGCAGGTTAATGGGGGCCGGGGGAGCAGGCTGGGGCTGGGGCGGGGGGGGGGGGCGAGGCAGCTGCTTTGGCCCAGAAGGTCTGGTGCTCCCCGAGGAGGCCTTACAGCCTCGTTCCTGTCAGCTGCAGCTGACAGAGCAGGAAGGAAAGGGGAATGCATGGGCTGGGGGGAACGTCCCGACTGGGGAATAGGGCCTCCTGGCTCCAGGGCTGGGATGGATCCGGAGGCTTTGTCTTTTCCCCTCCCTCCCCACCCCAACCTGGGGCTCCGGAAATCATGAATGCCCCCAAGTAGGCAGCCTTCGGTGTTGCTTTCTCCAGCCCGTGCCTTTCCACAGGGGTCACAGGAGCGTAGGTCATCACCCTCAAGTGGCAGATAATTCTAAACAATGCTATTCTTGACTGTTTGGAGTCCATTGCATGGCCTTAAAAATATATACATATATATATATCAAGTTTATTTTCCCATTTCTTTTCCGTTTAGGCTGATACATATAGCAATGTGCAGAGCTCTGCAAACACAGCGTCAGGTGGTGGGGGCTATGGGCACACCCTCTGTCTGCAAGTGCACACACACCAAGCCCCACGCGCAAACCTGAGGCCAGCAGCACTGCCTGTTTTAGACTACAATCTGTGTTACCTGGTGTTAACCCCCTTGGGTAGCTGTCATGCTCTCCTGTCTTTGCTCCTTCCTCTGCCATCCCATCTCCCCTGAAGGTGATAGTGAAAGAGGGTGTGGCAGGAAGGGCCCTTCTCCCCCAGATTTCCCCTTCTTCTTTCTTAGAAATTCTTATGTGTCCTTGAAGCAGCCAGAGGAAGGTGGGAGGTGGTAAGTTGTAGTGGAAAGAGCAGGACTTTGGAATCAGACACACCTGAGTTTATATTCCAGCACTAATTCTTAAAAAAAATGTGTTATGAGACAAATTACACAAAGATTACAATCTTTCTGACCTTGTTTCATTATTCATCAATTTATACATTGATCAGCAAAGACCGCTGAGGGCCTACTATGCGCCAGGCACTGTACTAGGTGTGGGGAGTCCTCCCTCATGGAACTGAGAGCACAGAAGGGAGCACAAACCATGGAGTGAGAGGGTCATCACAGAACTGCAGGCCTCTCTGTAAGTGCATCACAGGGCACCTGGATGAACTGAGTATCAAGAGGCCTCCTATAACACATAGATGATAAATAGATAGATAGATTAGAATATAAATGATAGATTAGATATAGATGATAGATATAACAGACGATCAATAGATATAAATAATAGATGGTAGATAGATATAGATAGTGGATAGACAAATATACATAATAGATGATAGATTGATAAATCGATAAAGCAATAATGGGAGATGGATGGATGGAATGATATACAAATGTCAAATGAAAAATTTTTAAAGTAATGTTAAAAGTCATGGGGTGGGGGGGGTATGTTGGCATTCCCCATATGGGTTTTGTATTATTTATTAAACTATCATGTAAGTTTGAAATTATTTCAAAATAAAAAGTTTTTTTAAATCAACTAAGAAAAGAAAAGCCTCCTGTGGGATGGAGTATTTAAGCTAAGGTCAAAGATTGAGTTAGGTAGGTGAGGAGGAGAAATAGGAGAGGGAGAGAGGGGACAGCCACAAGCAGGAACATAGGGTGCAGGCCCAAGGGAACTGGAAGCTGCTCAGTATGGCCAGAGCAGAGAGTGGGAGGGGATGGTAGGGAAAGAGGGGCTGAAAGCTGGCAGGAGCCAGATCATGGTGAGTTTTATAACTTAGCCAAGAAGCTTGGGCGTTGTCCCCAGGGCAATAGGGAGCCACTGAAGAATGTTGAGCAGGGGGGTGGCACGATCAGATTTGTGTCTTAAAATCCTCCTGGCTGCAAAGAGGTGAAGAGATTAGGATAAATTCAGAATGGAAGAAGGGGAACAGTTAGGAGGCTGTTGCAGTAACCAAGCAAGGGATGAAGGCAGTCAGTTGAGGGTAGCCACAAGGAAGTAGAAAGAAGAGGACTTATTCCAAAGACACAGGGATGTACAGTCATCAGGGCTTGATTGATTGGATGTGAGACTGTGAAAGAAAGAGAGTCGTGGATGACACCAAAGTTTCTGGATTGGGGTTAATAATTCAGAATGGTGGTGTCATTTTTTGAAATAAGAGAACGCTGAAAGAGGAATATGCACGGGAGGGAAGACACGGGTTTACTTTGGAAATGTTGAGTTTGAGGCACCTCTGGTTCATCCGGTGAAGATTCCCAGACGTTATTTTTTTTTAGCAGTGTAAGCTGGAGATGTAGACTTAAGAGCCATCAACATATAGATGGTAACAGTCCATGCAGATAGACTCCCTCAGATTAACTGCCCATGGAGAAAGCAAGGAGTGGAAAGAGTAGCGTGTCAAGGACAGAGCTCCCAAAGAATTCTGCCATTTATAGTATGGGCAGGAGAAGATCAGGTAGGAGAAGATGAGGTAGGAGAGAATCAGGAAAATGAGTTCTGGAGGAAGTCAAGGAAGAGAAGACTTCAAGGAAGAAGCAGTCACACCATCACATGCTTCTGTGAGTTCAAACAAGGTAAGGGCTGGGCAGTGCCTGCCGGATTTAATGTATGGAGGACGTTGGTTAGCCTCCATGAGAACCTTCCTGATGGACTGAGAGAGCCACAGAAGCCAGACTGAAGGTGAGGAAATAGAGGCAATTGGTGTGGATTATGAAGGGGAAGAGAGAAAGAGCAAGAGAAACTAGCCTCTGGAGGGGGTCTGGGGAAACTCTTTAGAAGAGCTTCTGAAATAGGAGGGGTGGTCCTGCTGTTAAATAGGAGGGGTGGTCCTGCTGTTAAATAGGAGGGGTGGTCCTGCTGTTGAATACAACCTGTGGAAGACACCTGGTGTGGTGTCTGTCACGAAAGACAATCCAGGAAAATTCCCTCCCTCTTTCCCCCTGTCCATCTCCTGCCTTCTCCCTTCTTGCCCCCGTCTTGTCCTAAGGCACTGCTGTGGCTTGGCTCCAAGGAATGGAGGCAGGGTCATCTCTGCTAGTGATCATCTGTAGATTCTGGCCCCAGAAAGGTGCCACACTGTCCCCTCTCAAAAGGCAATAAAGGCAGCACACCCTGGAAAGCCCCCAGAGAAAGAACTGAGTTCTTCTAGAAGGCTGGGGGAGGGGGTGGAGCTCGAATGGCTGGACTTGCTCTTTTTCCTCAGGGAAGAGATTGCCTTGTGCGGGGTCACCTCCTCTCCTTGGGCTGCCAGGATCCCTTGGACACTGCATCCGCGAGGCTGCCCCACCCCAGAGCAACTCACCCCTACCAAACACCATGGGCCCCCATGCCCCCCTCCACACCGCCCGGACCCCTGCCAAGGGTCCACAAAGCCCTCCGCACCAGGCCTCACGGGAGTTGTTTTGTTTAAGGGAGGAAGGGGGACGGACTTGGCTCCAAATCCAGAAACAGGTGTTAGGGCTGGCGAGGGGAGGGGAAGCCACATTGGCGAGAGTCCCCCGGATGGGGTCACATTCCAGAACAACTGATCTTAGAGCCATCTGGTTGAAGTGGTCACGAGGCTCATAAAAGATCTTCCCTTTGCAGAGTGAAAAAGCATCTGCAAGTCTGGCCATGGCGCTGGCTCCCTGCCACTCCATCCCTGACTCGCTAGATGACACAGCACTAGTCACTTGCCCCGTTCGCTCCATGGTCTTCTCACCTGTAGGAGAGGCAGTTGAACCGAATGACCTCCTCGGTACCTTCCAGCTCTGTTATTCTAAGGCTCTAGGCTCTCTGGCAGGCAACTCCCACCCACAGGGCCTGTGCCAGCGGCCAGGGCAGGAGCCGGAGGTGCTGCCTTTTTCCCGTGGGTGTGTGGATTTCCACACTCCAGCAAGCAGCTGGCAGCCACTTGGGCTCTGAAGGCTCATAAACGGGTGGAAAACTACTCATACCCTCTAAGAAAAGGTCACGCGTTCCCCAGACCCTGGGACCCTGACCTGTCTTCTCTCACCTGGAAGGCTTGAGGGGCTGGGAAAGGAGGAGCTGGGAAGTGGTAGGGTTTAAGACCCAGGGAAGGCCGGCTGTGGGCCCACAGCGCTGTCTCCACCTCCTCCTAGAGTTCTCCAGGCCTTCACTCACCTCCTCCTGCACAACGTTGAGGCTTCAGCGGGACACAATTCTGAAAAGATGCCACAAGCTCCCAGAAAATATCAGGACTAAGACATCAGAGTGACATGGTCATATCCTCCCTCCTGCCCCCAGGCTAGTAAGGAGTGGTGAGGAGCATGTGACTCTAAAGGACTTTCTGAAGGTACTCTCACCTTTTTCCCTCCCTGTGGCTAGAGACAGCAAGGAAGTTCTTTCCAAAGTCTAACCTTTATCTTTATAACTGCATTTCCCAAGAGGTCATCAGGTATATCTCACTGCTTCCAGGTGGGTCCACACACAAATGAATCCAGACCTTATATTTTCATCCCATCATACTTCAGGTGGAGAAGAAGGGATTCTAAGAGTTGGAGACTTTCCTTGGGAAGTCCTTAGGATCTAGGGGAGTGGGCAGCAGAGAACAATTGCTGCCCACATTAACTGAAGTCAGGAGAAAGTGCAGGCATCCCCGAAGCTCCTGGACAAAAGAGCACACTAACCACTGGGGTGTGAGAGGGGGTGGGTCTTGATATATCCCAGAGTAATTTGGGCAGTGAATAAAGAAGGTTTTGCAAAGTCCTCTTGGGGGATCGGGGAGAAAGGAGGAAATACTCAACTTCCCCTTTCGGAGAATTTCTGATATTCTTGCAAGCAGTGGGGACAGCCAAATCAATAGGCCGAGCCCTCAATTTGGGGTTGGCCCTTATGCAAATTATTCCTGGAAAGGATAAACTAAGTCTACTTAAAATTAGGCCTTAGAGTCACCCCCAGAGAACCTCTTTTCTTGCTCAGATGTGACCTCTCTCTCTAAGCCAACTCAGCCGGTGAACTCACTGCCCTCCCTTCTACATCGGACATGACTCCCAGGGGTGTAAATCTCCCTGGCAAAAGTGGGACAGAAATCCCGGAATGAGCCGGGACCTGGCATCATGGAATTGAGGAAATCTTCTTGACCAAAAGGGGAAAGAGAGAAATGAGACAATAAAGTTTCAGTGGCTGAGAGATTTCAAACAGAGTTAAGAGGTTATTCTAGAGGCTATTCTTGGGCATTATATAGATACCCCTTTTTAGTTTATAGTGTTTTGGAGTGGCTGGAGGGAAGTACCTGAAACTGTTCAGCTGTGTTCCAGTAGCCTTGATTCTTGAAGACAATTGTATAACGATATAACTTTTACAATGTGACTGTGTGATCGTGAAAACCTTGTGTCTGATGTGCCTTTTATCCAGGGTATGGACAGATCAGTAAAAAAATACGGATAAAAATAAATAAATAATAGGGTGGACAAACGGTAAAATAAATTGGGTAAATGGAAATACTAGTGGTCAGTGAGAGGGAGGGGTAATATGGTATGTATGACTTTTCTTTGTCCTTTTTATTTCTTTTTCTGGAGTGATGCAAATGTCTGAAAAAATGATCATGGTGGTGAATACACAACTATATGATGATATCGTGAACCACTGGTTGTATACCATAATATAGAATGGATGTGTGTGAAGAATTTCTCAATAAAAATATTTAAAAAAATAAAAAGAAGGATGGGTCTTTTCACAATGCAGACGCTGACTCAGCAGGCCTGGGGTGGAGGCTGGGGCGGAGACTGGGGCAGAGCCCGAGACCCTGCCGTTCTACCAGGCTCCCAGGGGATGCCAAAGCTGTGATCCATGGGCCACATTGGAGGAGTCCTTGCTCCAATCAGAGCAGTGGTGCCCATACCTGCTTCTGCATCAGAATCACCTGGGAGGATTTTTTTTTAATGCGAATTCCTAGGCCCCCGCCCTCAAGATTCCGATTCAGGAAGTCTGAGAGAGAGCATGGGAATCTACTTTCAACGCTTCCCTAGTGTTGTGGGCAGGCAGCCTGGGGAACTGGGACTCAGGGGTCCCTCACGGTCCCCTTTCTGCATAGCAGCTTAGTGGGAATCACACAGACCATTTACCAGTCCTGACTTCACCTCCCTAAACCTTCATTTCCTCATCCGTAAAATAGGAACGGCCCTGGGAGACTTGCTGTGAGGAATAGACGAAGTGCTGCCCACGAGGCGTTAGCCCAGGGTCTAGCATGGCAGGCACTGGTGGGCGTGAGCTTCCAGTCCAGTTCTCATCGCACACACTGGGCTTCACCTGCTCATCATCATTCCTTTTGGTCGACTTCCTTTTTTCAGACCCTGATTTTACATCATGTTCACTTGCACTGGCTCTTCTGTCTTAGAGGCTTGAATCCACGGCGCATGTGAGAAGAGATGTGAGGACGGGTCTGTCTGTACTATTCTCACATCAAATCCTGAGCGGCTGAAAGGCAGGACCCTTGTCTTATTCTTTATCTCAGTATCTTCTGTACCAGGCACATCAGGCACTTGACAAAGCCTGAATGACCAGATGGACGGATGGATGGATGGATGGATGGATGATGGACACCAGCGGCTTGGTCTCCTCATCCCTCTGGACACCTAGAACCCAGGCCAGGGCTCTGCGTTGGAGTCAGCTGCTCAGGAAATGGTACTCATGCAGGAGGGAAAGGGGGTCTCTGTCCTTTCCCTCTGGGGGTGAGGGGACCATCCCACTTCTTGGTCCTATCCAGGGCCCATGAGAGCTTCAACCAAACCTGTGTCATCAGCTCTCAACACCCCAGCCCAGGTGCTCCTGCTCCTCCTGCTGGATCTCCCTGGGGCTCAGGACATTGGGGTGGCCTGGCCAGCAGGGAGCATTCCAGCCTGAGAAGGTCCTCTGTGCACTCAACTTCACAGCCAGGATGGGCCAGAAGGAGGGCTGAGGTGTTCCCCTGAGGCCAAGGCACCACGCAGCTCCTGGGTGGCCCAGGTTGGGTCGACTCTGTCTCAAACCAGCATTTACGGCTGAAAGAACCTCCACCAGGACCCAGGGCCCAGCCCACCACGGACACTCTCCTAGGATCTCTCAGGAGCCAAATTACCCACGTTCTGACCCTCACTGGCTGCAGGGGGCTGCCTGTGTGCTGCCCGCCCACCTCGGAGAAGTCTCCGTCCCAGTGGCATGTAGCAATCAACTCCCGGAGCCTCGGGAAGATCCAAATACAGTAGCATATAATCACAGAGCCCGAAATAGCCAGGCCAGGGAGGCCATCTGCCACCTCTTGCGTCCCTGGGGACCCCTCGGCTGGGCCCCACAGTACGGCTGGGCCTTAGGGCCCTCTCTGGCTAGCAGACAGATTGGTGGTGCCAACAATACTCCTAGGTTACCTGAGGAACTCTGGACACCTTGGGACGCGTCTCCCTGTCAGATCGGGTATCTTCAGGAATGGGGCCTGGGGTCAGAGCTGCCCACACCCCTCCATGCTGCACTCCCCTCCTCCCAGCTCTGGCCCTTACACTCCCAGATGCCCTCTCTGTGGGCACAGCTGCCTCACGGGCTACTGCTCTTTCCAATCCTCCTGCTCTCTTCCTCCTGACTCAACTCAACTCTTCATCCCCAAGAACTGTCCCACGGGACCCAGGCTTCTTTCCCTCCTCTGCTATCAGCCTCTCCTGTTTCTTCCAAAATAGGGTTTCCCAGTCTTCAGTGTGATTCAGAATCCCCTGGAGGACGTGTTCAATCACAGAGCACTGATTGAGAGGCTCTGGTTCAGTAGGTCAGGGGTGAGGCCTGAAACTTCGCATTTCTAGCAAGTGCCCAGATGCTGCTGCTACTGATGCTACTAGTCCAGAGACCAGACTCAGAGTTGTCCAAGCTCTACCTGTGACTGTGTTCATCCATTCTCCATTCCTAGTCCCTCCCCCAAACCTCTTCTTCCCACCTCTATGATGTCCTCCTTCTCTCAGGGCACCGGAGGCCTGCAAAAATGCCTCCAAGAGGGAATTCCTGGGCCCCATGAACAACTGCCTTCTTTGCTTGAAATCACCCAGGACTCCCACGGGAGCCTCTTGAAGATTTGTTTTAAGGAGACTGTGGCAGTGAGGTAAGAGTCCGGGCCGGGCTCTTAGTTTCACCTCTGCCTCCATTTCTAACCATTGGGGAATCTTGAGCCAAGACACTTTGTCTCTGCACCTCACCTCTCAGGTCTGTCTGTAAAATGGGGCCATAAATGCACGTGCTACTCCTTACAAGGATAAGATAGAGCAGCTGCCTCTGGCAAAATCTCCTAAGAAGATGGTTATGAGGCATAACCATCCTAGTGCCCTCTGTCACCAATCTTTGGGGGTTGTGATCAAAGCCAGGGGTCTCTAGGGATCCATGCTGATCCGTGCTGATCCCTCTCGTTGCTCGGGCACACAGCACCATCTGCCCACCACGGTCTCCACTCAACTCCAGAACTCCAGGGTAAGGATAGAAACAGGCCGATCCAGGATCCTCGGGCCTCCTCCAGCAGAGCTCACAGCCCAAATCCAGCTCTGGGAGTCAAACAGTGGCTCATTCCCTAGGGCTGGTCATCTTTTTATTCAGCCCCCTTGGGATTGCACTGAGAGGCAGCCAGCACCGCAGTTACAGCTTGGACTCTGGGCCAGGCTGCCTGAGTTTTACCCCAGGCTCTGCTGGGGCACTTAATCCCTCTGTGCCTCAGTTTGTTCATCTGCAAAATGGGAATGATGATGATACTAACAGTAACCCTCCCACAGGCAAATCGTACAGACTAAGGGAAACAATAAATGTAAAGGACTCAGAACAGAGCCTTGCACATGTAAAGTGCCATCTAAGTGCTGGGAATTTTATTCTGGCCCTAGTCAGACTAGGGTACAACTGTCTCCTGGAGGAAGTCAGAGGTATAGAAGGAGGCGTCCTGCTTTTAGCTCTACCTAGAAACACCTCCAATCCCTTCCTCATGGAACCTCTGAGACTGACCAGAACAGTTCAGCCATTTTCTCCTACCGAAACTCAGGCTTTCTCTCTTTTATTTATTTTTTTTTAAAAAAAACTTTTCATTTTGAAATAATTTCAAACTTATAATACATTTGCTAAACCTATACAGAGAATCCCAACATAGCCTCGCACCCATATACCCCGACCCGCCAAGTTATCATTCTAGCTAGCCAGCCATCTATGGATATATCACCTACCTATCTATCTCTTCATTTAGCTATTTATCTATTTTCTAAATATGTGAGGGCAAATTGTGTACATTGTGCTTCTTAACACTTAATACTCCCATGTACATTTTCTAAGAACCAAGAATATTATGTAACCACTTTAAGCACAGTTATCAAGTTCAAGAAATTTAACATTGATATAAAACTTGTAGTCCATATTCTAATTTTTTCATATGTCCCAATAATGTCCCTTTGGGCATTTTCTCTTCCATTATTAGATCCAGTCCAGGACTATGTAATTGCATTTTATGGTCATTGTCTTTTTAGTCTCTCTCTTTTATATAAATTGTGAAGATAAATATAATAAAACATCAATCTTTCTCATCCCAGTCACTCCCGAGCACATACCCCAGTAGATTAATCACATTCACAGTGTTGTACTGTTCTCAGCAAAGGCCACTGCCAGAACTTTCCCACTGATGCTTCCTTCAAGGTCCATCCGAGTAATGGCATGTATCAGAACTTCATCTCATTAGATGTATATGCCACATTTTGTTTATCTACATTCATCTGCTGATGGATGCTTTGGCTATTGTGAAAAATACTACCAAGAACATTCTTATATAAATATCTGTCCAAATCCCTGCTTTCAATTCTTTTGAGTATATATCTAAGAGTGGAATTGCTGGGTCATATGATAGTTCAATATTTAACATTTTGTGGAACCACAACACTTGTTATTTTCTGCTTGCTTGTTTCTTTTTTTTTTGCTGTGTACTTTCTTTTTCTTTTTTTATTTTTGTTAATAAAACCAATCAGCACATAATATGGACATTCTTTTTTTTCATCACATAGTTGTATATTCATCACCATGATCATTTCTTAGAACATTTGCATCAGTTCAGAAAAAGAAAAAAATTCATACATACCATACCCCTACCCCTCCCTTTCATTGATCACTAGCATTTCAATGTGCTAAATTTATTTTAACATTTGTTCCCCTTATTATTTATTTATTTTTAATCCATATGTTTTACTCATCTGTCCATAAGGTAGATAAAAGAAGCATCAGACACAGGTTTTCACAATCACACAGTCACATTGTGAAAGCTATATCATTATACAATCATCTTCAAGAAACATGGCTACGGGAACACAGCGCTACATTTTCAGGCAGTTCCCTCCAGCCTCTCCATTACATCTTGACTGACAAGGTGATATCTATTTAATGGGTAAGAATAACCTCCAGGATAACTTCTCGACTCTGTTTGGAATCTCTCAGCCACTGACACTTTATCTTGTCTCATTTCACTCTTCCCCTTTTTGGTCAAGAATGTTTTCTAAATCCCTTGATGCTGAGTCTCAGCTTATTCTAGGATTTCTATCCCACGTTGCCAGGAAGGTCCACACCCCTGGGAGTCATGTCCCACATAGACAGGGGGAGGGTGGTGAGATCGCTTGTTGTGTTGGCTAGAGAGGGAAGCCACATCTGAGCAACAAAAGAGGTTCTCTTGGGGGTGACTCTTAGGCCTAATTTTAAGTAGGCTTAGCCTATCCTTTGTGGGGTTAAGTTTCATATGAACAAATCCCAAGATTGGGGGTTCAGCCTATTGCTTTGGTTGTCCCCCCTGCTGTGAGAACATCAAGAATTCTCCACTTGGGGAAGTTGAATTTTCCCACTTCCTCACCATTCCCCCAATGGGACTTTGTAAATACTTTTTTTTATTCACTGTCTAAATTCTTCTGGGATTTATTGGGGCATCACTCTGGACAAACCTACAAAATCTCATGCCCTACTCAAGGTTCCATGCACTTATGGTGTTCAATTAAACTGTCCACATAAGTTACATTAGGAAATGCACTAGTCGAAATAATAAATTTTGTACCAAATAAACATCTTTTGCTTTAGTCTCACACATAAGTTAAAGTTTTAAAATATTAATTACCATCTATTTCAACACCCTACAATACTGACATTCCTTTGTTCTTCCTCATGCAAAACATTTTTAAATTTGTATATTTAGTCACTATCATTACATACTCTAGGCATTCCTAGATTATACCATCTCAGTCTTTATTGAATATCTTTCCTTCTGATTTCATTTGTGCCCCCAGGTCTCTTTCCTCTATCATTCTCACATTCAGTTTCATTCAGTGTTCTAACATTATTGTATTACAGTTCGGTAGTATTGTGCTATCCATTTTTGAATTTTTACAATCAGTCCCGTTGCAGGCTTTTTCTCTTTATCTCACCTCTCAACATTTCCAGGAGACTGAAAGGGTTCAGGAAAAATACTCTCCACTTTGCAAAGAGAAAAATCGAGGCCCAAAGAAAACAATCATACATATCTAAAGTAATTCGGGGGTAGGGCCAGTAACCCCATCAGGAAGTTTCTGTAGTTCTACAGTGTGACATCCTCTCGGGACACCTGCATACCACTGGTCTCATTTCACCATTCCATTTTAGAGATGGGGAAGCTTACACTCAGAGAGGGGAGGTGACTTGCCTATGACCTCACAGCTAGTTAGCAATAGTTAGGACTTGAACCTAACATCTAAACCAGAAACCCAGCTCTGCTGCATCCTAGCTGTGTGACCTTGGGCAACTTGTTTATCTTCTCTGGTCTTTAGTTGCCTCATCTATAAAATGGGAATAATAGAAGCCACCATCTGGGTTGGTCAGGATTAAATGAGCACTTAGCTTATAAAAGTGCGGAAAGTAGGAACCACAACTCCTAAAGTGCCCTTCCCACATCACCCCGAGCGCAGCTGCCTCCACCTGCGCTCGAGCACACACTCACACACCCACACACATGTCTCTCCACCCCTGACTTCCCTCCCACTTCCCTCAGTTTTGGATTGGCTGACTTGGGCTGAGAGGGTTGTGGTGGTTCTAACTTGGCTTTCAGTTTGGAGTCTGGCACTGCTGTTGATTAATTTCCCCAGCTCGGCACAATGTTGGCCAGTTTCATGTGGCTGTCCTTTGCAATTATGCATTTCCCCCCATAGAATGTCCAGGATTGGGCTGGTTTTCTGTTTTCTCCCCTTTATTCCTTCCTCTGTGCTTTTCTGATTCTTCTCCTGGGACCAGCCAGTCTGAGCTCCACCCCAGCTCGGTCCCCAGCTCTTTTGAGCTGTTTTTCTGCTTTTCCATGTACTCTCCCCCTTGCCCTGCCACACCCCCACCCAGTTTCTATTTTCCCCCAGGGTCCACTGGCTTCCCGTGGTTTCTTTTGGCCTTGGCTCAAGCCTGGCGGAACACGTCTGGCATGGCCGCCCTCCCCCTCTCACATTAGTCGGGGGAAAAGCAAGTGTCCCCAGGGAAGGGGGTGTGGTGGAGTTGGGTGCTGCCAACCCAGGTGCCAAGCCAAACAGCGTAGGTGCCACATCTAGTGGGTACCTGGGGCCCAGCCTGCTGGGCTGATGGCTCCCATCCCTGATCCCTAGTCCCACTCCTGACTCACCCAAACCCTCGTCCTGAATCTGGTTAGCTGGTAGCAAGTGGACCACAGGACTGAATCTTCCCTGAGAACCCAGGAATGTCCACAAGAGCTTGTGCGTGGGCCTTCCACTTTGGAAGTGAGAAAATAGGTGAGGCCTGGCCTGCTCTGGGGAGGACACACCACCCCCAGGAGGAATGTTTATATACCTGATCCACTGACTTCCAACTGAAAGGCTGAAGTTTCCACTGTCCGTCCTCCTGGGAAGAAGGGATGACCACCCAATGGCGGTCCTCAACAAGCAGCCTTCTTCGCAGCCTTGATGGAAACAGCACAGCCTCTGGAGCCCAACAGCGCTGGGATCCAGCCTTCCCTTCCCCACTCACAAGCTCTGACCTTGGAAGAGCCCCTGAACTTGTCTGAGCTCTATTTCCTCATCTATCAGTGGAGATAATTATCAAAGAGGGTTTTTTCTTTTAATTTTTTTTTAAACATAACAACATACAAACACGAACATTCTTACCATATGATCATTCCATTCTTGGTACAAAGAGGGTTTTTGTGAAGATGAAATGAGACAAACACAGCATGCAGTGCTGGCACACGTAGGTGCACACAAAACTGTCATTTGCTCCCACCCTTTCTTTTCAGCCTAGCAACCTGGGCCTGATTTTACTGTAGCTACCTAAGACGCAGGGACCTGATCTAGGTAAGCATCTCACTTTGAGGTATGAGATGATTTCTCCCTCACTCTTCCATCTTCCAAATGCTTAGAACGTAACTTATCATACAGTCTTGTGATCGTCCCCTCCACCACATACACACACATGCACATGCACACACACACACACGCACACGAACATGCACACACACACTGATGTCCAGCGTACCCGGAGGCTCGGTTCCCCTACCTGCAGGCACCTCAAACTCAACATGTCCAAGAGACCTCAGAACATCCCCCTCCCCTTGCTCCCCACCCCAGAGCCGCTCACCCTTTGGGGTTTGTTGTTCACTCACCACACCTTCAACACAGATTCACTGAGCCCTAACCACGCGCCAGGCTCTCAGGGACCAGCTTCTCCACTGACCCCCGTGCCAACGCCTGAGAACTGGGTGTTGACTTAACTCTGCCTCCCCCCAACACCCACAACCAGTCGGCAATACCATTTCTAATAACTGTAGTGACAACAGCAGTACTGCTGGAAGTCTTTTACATGTATCGCTCATTTCATTTTATCCCTCTGGGGTAGATAAATACTGGTATCACCTCCATTTTACTGATACAGAAATTGAAGCACAGGAGTTAAGTAATGTGTTCAAGGTGTTTCAGGAAGTGAGTGAATGAGCTAAGATGCGAACAGAGGCAGGCTTACTCCAGGGTCCTTAAGACACAGTCTCTAGATATTTCTACAATCTGTCAACTTCCTGTCCCACTGCCCCTGCCTTTCCTTCAGGTGTCATCATTCACCCTTGGTTTCCAAACATCTTCAATGGCTCCCCACCTCCAAATTCTCCTCTACAGCTTCTGCCAAGTCATTTTTCAAAGATGCAAGTCTCATCACATTGCTCTCCTGCTAAAAATCCTTCTAAGGCTCCCCACTGTCTTAAGCATAAAGTCCAAATTCCTTAGCAAGACCCCAGCCTATTTGTGCGGCATTATCTCTTGCTAATTCTAGATCTCTCTCCACCACCATCCTTCCCAGCAGTCCCCCCCCACACAGGCACAATTCAGCCCAATTGTTCAGCTTCCACGCAAATGATCTAGAATTCACTTGTTTCTCTGTTATCTCTGCATGTGCTGTTTTTGTTTCTCTATTATCTTTGTATGTGCTGTTCTCTCTGTCTGGAATGTCCTTCTTGCCTCTTCGCCTAACACTGACTAATCCTTCAAGACTCAACTCTGGTTTTGCCTCCCCAGCAAAGCCTCAAAAATAACTGTGAAATGCATTGAGCAATAACTGGTTAAATGAACTACATCACAACAGCATCACCACACATCACAGCTATGCAGTAGCTCCATTTTTCAAATTCCTCTCCCATTTACGGTATATTGGGTCTTCACGACAACCCTGTGAGGCTGGCCAGAAAGATAAATAATTCTTCCCACCTTGAAGATGGAGAAATTGAGGCTCAAAAACTAATTTTACTTTAATCAAAATCAGAAGCAGGAAGTGAACCTCACAGGCCAGGACTCTCCTCACTGGGTTGCAGGAGGCAAAAATCTACTCTTGGGCCTTATAACTGTGGGTGCAGGGGACTGAGCCACCCAGGCAACAGGGAGTAACAGGGATGGAGGCAGAAGCTAATCATCTAGTTCTCTCCATCACAAAAGCCTGCCCATTGTATAATCCAATACCCCAATAGCTCCATGCCTAGTCCGAAAGAGAAGACCTTTAAAAGTCCTGTGTAGCCAACATGGCAAGACAACTCCCTGCTCTCCTCACCTCTATGTGGGACATGACTCCCAGGGCTGTAAACCTCCATGCCAGCATGGGACAGAAATCCTAGAATGAGCTGGGACTCAGCATCAAGGGATTGAGAAAGCCTTCTCAACCGAAAAGGGGAAGAGAAAAATGAGACAAAATAGTATCAGTAGCTGAGAGATTTCAAATAGAGTCGAAAGCTTATCCTGGAGGTTATTCTTACGCATTATATAGATACCCCCTTTGAAATTTAAGGTGTATTAGAGAGGCTGGAGGGAAGTGCCTGAAACTGTAGAGCTGTGTTCTAGTAGCCATGTTTCTTGAAGATGTTGTATAATGATATAGCTTTTGCAATGTGACTGTGTGATTGTGAAAACCTTGTGTCTGATGCTCCTTTTATCTACGCTATGAACACATGAGTAAAAAATATGGATAAGAAATAAACAAATAATGGGGGAACAAACATTGAAATAAATTGAGTAGATTGAAATACTAGTGGTCAGTGAAAGGGAGTGGTAAGGGGTATGGCATGTAGGAGTTTTTTTCTTTTTTATTTCTTTTGCTGGAGAGATGCCAATGTTCAAAAAAATGATCATGATGATGAATACACAACTATGTGATGATACTGTGAGCCATTGATTGTAACCATGTCAAGAATGTTTGTATAAAAAAAAAAAAAAAAGAATGTTTGTATGGGGCGGCTGCCGTGGCTCAGCAGGCAGAGCTCCGACCTGCCGTGCTGGAGGTCTGGAGTTTGATCCCTGGTGCCTCCTGCCCATATGCAAATTAAAAAAAAAAAAATTCTACCATTAAAAGTTAATAAACTTACAAAAAGAATTAAAAAAAAAAAAGAATGTTTGTATGTTTGTTTGTTGTTTATAATAAAAATATTTTAAAACAACAACAACAAAAAAGCCCTGCATACTGGGGGTGCAAGGGTAGTTCAGTGGCAGAACTCCCCCTACCCTGTGAGAGATCCAGGTTCAATTCCCGGCCCATGCACTTCCTAAACAAAACAAAACAAGCAAATAAACATATGAAAAACCAAACAAAAAAATTCAACAAATGGTGCTGCAATATGGGGATACTCACCTGGAAAAAGAATGAAATGTGATCCCCGCCATACAGCATACAAAAAAAAAAAAAAAAAAATGCCCTGCATACCCAAAAGATGTGATTCACAAATTAAAAAAAAAGAAAAAAATTTATCTCAAAGTAAGTTTCAAGAAGTTCAGCAAAAGTTTACTTTTTTTCCCTATGGAGATCTCTTTGATGCTTTGGATGAAATATCAAATTCTCCATACTCACCCTTATTTTTGGCTGCCCCTGCTCTACTGATGCCCTAAGCAAATGTTTAGTCCGCCTTTGGGAAATTTATTGCCAGGTGGGGAGCAAGCACAGGTTTTCTAATTCTTTGAGCTCCTCTCCTTGGCCTCTAGGGGCACCACTGGACTGCTTGGCCCTGTCCAGTGGTGACACCAGACTGAAGAAAGAGGAGCTACCTGGGTCCAGAGGCCTAGCGCTAATTGGGTATGGAGAGTGGCAAGATGAGAGAATGAGGGGAGGCAGGGACCAGGTTCTGCCGTGGGGGCCAATCAAGTAGTTGGGGGGTAGGGGTGGGCATTGGGGTGCAGACACAGAGAGAGGGGGATTTCCAGGCAGAAGTAGGAGAGGAAAGTTCTAACTGAGGGTGGGTGGGTACAGCTAACTAGGCAGGAACCAGGGGAGTGGGCAGTCTTCCACTGCCAACCTGGGCTTCCACGGCTGGGCCCCCAACTGCATATAGTAGAATTGAGATGAAATCCACCTTTTCATCTCCTTCCTCCTTCCACCCATGGAGAGTCAGGACAGTTTATAGTTGTCTGACTTCTGCATCCATGGACTGGGCAGAAGCCAAGGCAGGACCAGATACACCACATACCGTATCCTGACACACTGCATGCTAACCGTGCCTCAGTTTCCCCCACTGCCTACGTACCATGCCCCAGTCCTGACCCCAACTTTGATTTCTCCCCAAATATCTATTCTATCAGGAAGAGTTGTACCTGAAAATTCAGTTGGGTGCAACAAGCATGTAAGAGGCACCTACCATGTTCCAGGCCCTGTGCCTGTGCCTCACATGAACAAAACCCAGCACTTTCCTCGAGGACCGTGGGATGCTGGCTTGCATCACCCCATAGCACCTGTTCCCACTTTCACCAAGCCCTTGCTGGGCAGGAAAGAAACTGCAGGGCTCCAAGGGGGTACAGGCCAGTCAAGGAGAACCTGGGGGTCCAGGGAATGCAGTCCCCACCCCCTAAGTAGGCAGACTGGTATCTAAGCCTGGTCCCCACCATGGGTGAAGGAGGCAGCCCCTTCCTGATGCTTCTTTGGGGCGGCAGTCTTTGCCCCCCACCTCAGGCTCCAGTAGCAGAACTCCAGTCGCCCCAGAGCCGCTGCCCTGGTGGCCCCCCCTAGAAGGTTCCATTCCCACAGTCCTCCATAGGGGGCTTGGAGCCTCTTCCCCAAAATGCACATGCAAGAGTACACTTACAACACTGATGACAACAACGAAGCCCCAAAGAGAGCAAAGACCGGAGCAGCATACCGTTTGGGGCATGGAGTAGGAGAGGAGGGGCATGTAGAGAGGGGCAAGCCAGGCCAGGGGGCCTGGGGACTGTGACTCAGTCCTCAGTCAGCTGTCAGCTCCCCAGATGGGCCCTCCACAACTCACAGAGACTGCAGGCTGGGCAGCTCCCACAGCGCCTCAGCGGGGATCCCTCTCAGCTGGTTGTTCTGCAACATCCTGTAAGGTGAAGGACAATGGCCTGTAAGGACCCACAAGCCATACAGAGCTCTGGAGGGAAGGAGGCTGCTCCCTGAACCCCCGCCCTGGACCAGACCCCTCCCTCTTATCCAGCTCCAGAGCCCCAGAGAGAGGCCTAGGCCAGCCCCCAGTCTGTTAGTGGGGACTCGAGGCTGAGGTGGAGTGGGGTGTGCCTGGGACGGGGGCCTGGTGTCCAGGATGGTCTCAGAAGGGCTTCCAGGATGAGGCAGGGGTAAAGAGGATGATGGCGAGGAAGAAGAAAAGCCATTCCGGGAGGCCGGGAGGCCCAGACCGCAGGACACTTGGACCCTGACACGGTCTGGTTGGGAGGAAGGGTGCGGGGAAGCGTAGATTCTTCTTCTCAGGTCACAGCTTCTGTCTGTGCAGCTGAGACGCTGACGGTTTCTCTGAGGACGGGGAGGGTGTGGGTGAGGGCAGGGCTGGCCCTAGTGTGCGCAGGGCCCTGGACACATAGATATATAT
The DNA here is from genome assembly GCA_004026745.1 of Myrmecophaga tridactyla. Taxonomy (NCBI): domain Eukaryota; kingdom Metazoa; phylum Chordata; class Mammalia; order Pilosa; family Myrmecophagidae; genus Myrmecophaga; species Myrmecophaga tridactyla. Next base: position 18,322 of record PVIY010029381.1, read on the forward strand.
GGGCGGGGGGAGATGCTGGTCACAGCACTGGTCTGAGGCCCCTGGGCCCGGCGTGGTGGCGCGCTCCTGGCCGCCCCGTCTCACACAGTCCCACGGGACAGTCGCGCGCCCACCAGGCCTGGGCCCTCAGCCCCAGGGCGACCCCATGGCATGGCAGGCACGCTGGCACCCCCTGGGACACACGGAAACCCCCTCTGCGGGACAGAGGGTCAGCAAGCACACAGAGGGGGAAAAGGGGACCCCGTGTGCCCCCTGGGACCGCAGTGCCGGGGACCTTAGAAATTTTGAGGACAGAGTTCTGTAGGGCAGGGAGTCACTGAGGCATGGGCTCCGAGCAGGAGCCCTGCTGGCCTGCTCCTACGAGGGGCACCAGGTGAAGTGGGAGGGGTCCCTGGGCAACTGTTGTCACTGAACATCCTTTACCTCTAGATGGGGGTCCCAGAAACGAGAAGCAGGACACAGGGGGTGAGGCCTTTGGGGAGTTCAGGGAACAACTGGAGAAGCAAGGAGGAAGGAGGCGGCTGACGATGACAGGCAGAGCCAGGGAGGCACACCTGGGCCCCACACTGCCCCAGAGGGGAGCAGCGGCATATTTACAGGTCTGCCTCTCCCCTACAGGCTCCCCAGGGACCGGGAGGGCAGAGAGAGAAGGGGGGCAGGTGCATTCCTTAGGCATCTACTGTGTCCCAGAGATGTCATCTCCGCTGAGGGACTCAGTCCTCCCCTAAGATGTATTAATCAATTCGTCTTCAGACGGTGAGACCAAGGCCCAGGGAAGACAAGCATCTTGCCCAAGATGGCTCAGGGAACTCCATGTGTCACGAAAAGGGGCTCGGCTCTTAGAAACAGCTGAGTGCTGGGCTCTGGTCTTGGGACGTTGCATGCGATAACTCAAACTTACCCTTATTACAACTCCAATAGATAGGAATTATTATTATCCTAGTTTTGTAGGTGAAGAGACAGGCCCAGGGTGGAGAAGGGAGATAATTTGTCTGTAGTCGGACAGCTGGTAGGGGAAGCTGGATTTTGAACCCAGAGAGTTTGGAACCAGAGTCCAAACGCTTAACCCTTATGCCCCACTGCCTCTGCTGTGACGGCCGGATACAGTAAAGGCCAGAAAACTCTCAGAGGTAAGCTTGGTGAGGAGGATTACTCACGCCTCCTATGCGGACATCCTGGTCAGAGTCACACCGATTTACCTCTTTCAAACTCCTTTCGTGGGCAAGTGAAAACCCCAAACACGAACCAAGCCACAGCGCCACAGAAGCAAAGGAATGTTGGGCTCACTGTGGGCACGGGGTGGGGAAGGAGAGGAGTCCCTCCTGGAGGCAGAGCTGAAGAAGGAGGAAGCACAAAGGCAGATTCTGGCCACTGCGGAGAGCCAGGGGCCCCCCGGGACTGCCCTCCTGGGCTGGGGTGCGTGGGGCCTGGGACGCGCACTGGGAGGGGCAGAGCACAGGGCTGTGAGCAGCTGGAGGGCTCGGCCCCTCCCAGTGCAGACGGTGGCCAGAGGCCTCCACTGACCCCACCCATCCAGGCTCCACACCAGAGCTACAGGCACCTTCCCAGTTACGGAGTTTTGCTTCAAGGGTGGAATTTAATTAAACCTGAGCCCTTCAGACTTCCTTGGAGTATGGTGGTCATTTGTACAGGCTCTGAAGTCAACCAGCCCTGGACTTGCAGCCTAAGCTCTGCCCTCTTCCGGCAGTGTGACAGTGGGCACGACTTAAACTACTCAAACCCCCTGGGTATTGGTGTCCTCATCTCTAAAATGAGGATAATGACACTGGCTTCAGACACTGATTAATAAATGAAACAACCCATGTAAAGCACTTCCAGCATTGGCCCACACAGAGGAAGCGCTCAGTAGTAGTAGCTGATATTATTTGGAATACCTGGCCTCAGCTTTATTTAACACTTACTGAATGACCTTCTCCTCTCTGGACCTCAATTCCCTCATCTTTCAAAGAGAATGGCTGCCTGAAGACCCCTAAAGCCTCACTCGGCTATGACTTAACATTCCATGGTCTGAGACCCTTCCTGCCCCTGCCCGGCTTGGTGTTTCCATCCTCTGGGCCATCCAGGCCTCTTGGGCACTTCTTTGGTCAGGAATCTCAGGGGGCTGCCCTGATTCATTCCAGAGGCCTCAGGGATGCTCGGAGGAAGGACACACAGTAGAAGATGGATGGGAGGGCAGGGAGGGACCCAGGCAACTCATGCCTAACGGACCCTCTCCTCTCAGGGCCCCCACTGCACCCTTCTTGGAGCCCCAGAAGCTACACCTAGTCACTCCACAGGCAAAGCACAGTCCCTGGCTCCCAGAGCATCTCAAGGCATCTCCACCCCCACAGCCTCTCAAGTCTCCCCACCCTCGCCTCTGTCAAATCCTAGACCTACACAGATGGTCAAGTCCTCCTTCCCAGCAGAGGCTGCAGCATCTTCACAGACTGTTTCATTTTCTTTTCAATGGGTCAAAGAACTCATTCCATGCCAGATAGTCTAGTCATTACAAAGTCCTGTCTTGCACAGGACCAAAACCCATTAAGCTGAAGGCCAGCATGGTTGGCTTTTGACCACACAGGGCACTGAATGACCCTGTGTCCCTCCCTTACTGTTCCTGGCCTCATTTCCCAGCCATCATCCCTTTATTGAAACACAATTGGGCTATGAAAGCTGCAAGCATCTTTAGAAGGGACCACCTCCTTTGTTTTCCAGGTAAAGAGAGAGGGGAGGTGACTTGCTCTAAAGGTTACAATTGAAAATTAATGGCAGAATCAGGGCCAGTGCCCAAACCCTGTCTCCCAAGCCAAGGCCTTTTGGGACCACACTTCTTACTGGCCCAATTCTGCCTTGTGAGGCAGAGTCTATGTAATCCAGCGGTTCTCAACCCTGGCTGTACATTGGAAATACCTGGGAAGATTTTTTAAATCCCATTGCCCAGGCTATCCTTCAGCCCAATTAAATCTCAGGGAAATCTCTGGGGGAGTCGTAGTATTGGCATCAATAGTTTTTCAAGGTTCCCAGGTGATTGTAATGTGCAGCCTTTAATCCTAATAGAAGTCTAGTCTCAGCATGTGCGCGCGCACACACACACACGCACACACACACACACACACACACACCTGTGATGCCTGTGCTCACCGACATCTCTCTAGCCCTAAGAGGCACTTTGGGCAGGAAGCGTGGTGTGCCAGGGCCGGACGGTACGAGAGAGGCCGAACGGCTGTGCTTTCCAAAGGCCCGTCCTTGGAGCCCTGGGGTTCTGGGAGGTGCCTCAGGGTCACTAAGATAATGGGGTTTAGAGCTCGGGGTTCAGCTACCCCCTCACCCCCTTTAACCTAAGAATCTCCTCCTTTATCTATTTTATGTGTCAGGATTTCTGCACAAGGTTTATTTGTCTTTGTTTTTGTTTTACTGTTCCGCGGCTAAAAATGACAGGAAACCCATTCCAAATCCCTATTTTATAGGTGTAAACACTGAGGCCCAGAGAGAGGAAGTCTAAGTGTCCCCCTGACACCCGTTCTGGGCTCTGGTGGGGCCCTGAGACTGGCCTCAAGTCCTCCTGCTGCCCTGACCCTCCCAGTCCCCCCGCCCCTTGAAGGGAGGGCACCAGCACGGCAGGCCCGCCTCAGGCAGAGGGAGGACTCTCTAGGCTCCGGGAGCCCCAGGCAGCCTCGTCCCGCGAGCGAGGCCGAGGATGCTCAGACAGAGCGCGGCACCCCCAAACCACTTGCACGTCTCTCCTCCTCACATCCACTCAGCGCTGTTCATCTACACCAACGGAGCCCCAGTTCGAGGCCAAGCGGGGCAGCTGTCTGGCCTGATGGGAAGTGAAGGCAGTCAGTATCAGGCCAAGGCAGCTCAATACAGCGTGAAGAGGGTCAGGCTAGAGGCCACAGGGAGATCTCCGAGGGATGGGCCCAGCAGATACTAACCTTCCACTTCTCCATGGCCTTGAGCTTCTGAGGAGATCAGCTCTAGCCTAAGAGGTAGCAAGCCTTCCTTCTAGAGCCTTGGACTTTACCAGGCTCATGTGTGCTAGGAATCTTAAATCACAGACTCTCAGGGATTCTGGGCTCAATCCAGGAGCAGGGCATCTGGGAAAATCTCCCCATGGCCTCTCAGGGGCACAGAGGAGAGACAAGACCTTGAACTCAGCCTGCTGTTTCCCAGATGTAGATCTGGCAAGAGACAACTGAGGTCCAACAGAGTCTTTCTAGTGTGCCAGGGGGTGAGGGGTAGTGCAGGCAGACCCACCCGACATAGGTGGGACAGAAGACCGGGCTGGTCTGCAGAGCCAGGGGGACCCCCAAGGCCCAGGCCACAGCCAGCTCTCTGGAAGGGCAGCTCTAGGGAATGGAGCCTGTAAGGAAGGGGCTGGGAACCTTCTGAGATGAAGACTGAAAGGCCAGACAGACACACACACACAAACACACGTACACACCCTACATCTACACTCCTTGTGAGCAGTTCATGCTCCTCCAGGCAGGCTCCACAGCCTCATGTCATAGGTCAAGTTACAAGAGCAATGTGGCAGTGGCCCCTTGCCCTGAAAAGGCCCACAGGGCAGGAGCTCCGAGGCCCAGGCCTTCTCCCAACACACCTGGGACGGCTTCTGAAGATGGTGGGAACTGTGGCTTCCCTTAAGCAGTTCCCATGGTGGAAATGTGCTGGAACCTGAGTCTGAGTGTCTCGGCCTTCCCAGTTCTGATGGACATTCTTGCCTATAGTTGCAAGAAAAGCTGTGAGGCTGGAAGGCCCCTGCAGGGGCGTGACCTGAGCCTGGCCAGAGGCTATGGGGTTGGAGACTTGGAGAACCAGCAGAGAAAGGAGAGGGTTCCTAGAGTAATGCCTGAGGGGAGATGAGTCACGGGGAGGGGCATAGACATGAGGAAGAGGCTATATCACAGTCATTTAGAAAAGGATCAAAGAATGAATCCCCTCTCCTTAAAAAAAAAAAAAAAAAACCCCTGCCTGCCAAAGGGCAGTCTGAAAGCAGGGAAGCAAAGTGTCCTGCAGGGACAGCCAGACCTCAGGAAAAGGAAGATGAGGTCCAGATAAGGGCCCCAGACACAGAGAAGACAGGCGAGTTATACAGGGGATCTCCGAGCTGAAAAAAGATTATTATGCTGATGGTGGGCTCTACTGCTCTACTTTTCTTGCGGGCCCAAAAAGCAAATACTGAGAGGACAGTGCAGCAAGGGGACCTGACATCAGGCTTCAGAAGTGCTTCCTGCCCAGGATGCAGGCGGAATCTCCAGCTTTGAGGCTTGAGAGTTGGAGGTAAATTCCCTGAGACCGCCACCAACCCAACCCTAAAGTAGAAAAGCACTGCAGGCAAAGAACTGGCATGAAGGCTCTGGGGGCCTGGGTGGTCTGCATGGATGGGGTAAAGTGGGGTCAATGGCAGAGTGGACAGTCTAACTCAGCTCCCACCCTCAGCCTCTCCTGGCCGCCCAACTCCATGAGCCACAGTGCCGTGTACAGAAAGGGGGCGGGAGCCTGCGGTTTCTCCAAGTCTTTGATTTATTGCCTAATGCAGGCAAAGAAGAAAGAAGAGGCTCATCTCTAAGCCCGAGTCCTAGGAATGGGACGTAAGTCTCACATCTTCTGAAGGCCCAGCAAACAGAGCCCTGCTCTCTAATCCGGCCTGCAGGTCCGAGCCTGCCCCTGGCACAGACGCGTCACCAAGCCGGAGGCCTGCACCGTGAGGCTGGTTCAGAATGCTTCCCCACCCCCCGGGGCAGCGGGGTTTACAGGGAGCGGGACAGACAGACGGAGAGACAAGGGGCAGAAAGAAAAAGGACTGAGAGGCAGGGAACAGGGCGGGCCAGGAAGGGACGAGTAAGGCCTGAGACTTGTTGAGCAAGAGGCAAGGAGACGGAGGTTGGGGTGGAGGCACGAGTAACCAAGAGGAGAGCAGAGAAGGAGCAAAGGGGCCGCTCCCAGAGACGCAAGACAGAGGGCCGGGGGTGCAGAACTAGGTGCTGTGTCAGAGGCACAAAGCCAGCAACAGGGAAAAAAGAGAAAGTGCTCAGCTGTGGACTATAGACTATGGGTTAGCTGGAAGCTCGAAGCTCATCAACCAAGGGGGCAGGGCCACAGCTAGCCTATAAGCACCGTTGAGAAAATCAGAAAAAATGTCCCTTCCTGGTGGATGCAGTCCCATCCCGGGGCACAGGACTGGATTTCAGCCCCTTCTCACCCCCTCAGCCAGATGTTCTTTTATAGTAAACAACCCGCTCAACTGTATAAAGGAGACTCGCAAACCAAGTTGGGGCTGAGGGAGTAGCCGCTGGGGATTGGCTCACTGGTTAGGGAAGCCCAAATGCTCATTCCACTGCTTCAGGGTCAGCCCTCAAGATCCTCATTTTCTTCCCAAACCAGCTTTGTAGCAACATGGCCTTCTCAGGAGACTGTCTTATCAAGCTTCAGACTCTCTCTGCACCCCTCCCCCACCTCCTTTCACATCACCCATCATGAGAACATAAGGGAGGGCTTGGGAGGACAGTCTTGGTTGGAACAAGGTGAGTCAGAGGTTGAGATGGAAGAAGATGGTGCCTCAGCTTTACCTTCTCTAAAATGGGTCATCAGATCTGTGGCAAAGGGAGGCTAGATGACATAATGTAAGGTCCTCTCCAACTCTCACTTTCCTTTTGACTCAAAGGGAAGGTGAGAGGGGCTGAGAGGAAGAAGCCTGAAGACGGAAGGAGGAGCTGTGTTTACAGTGAGCATGGAAACTCAGTGCTGTAGGCAGAGAGGGCTCAAGAGGAAGAACGACTGAAGAAAGCAATCTGGATTCCTCACCTCCAGAAACAGACTTATCCTTCTCCTGGCCCAAGATGTCTCAGGAAGAGCATTTGGGGCTGTAACTGAACTCAGCCCCACGAAGACCTAACCTAATGGTCATTATTCACATTCTGAGAAAAAGATACTTCACTTCCCTATAGAGTTGTCATAAACATCACGTGCAACTAAATGTTTGTTTACAGGGTGGGCCGCGGTGGCTCAACAGGCAGAGTTCTCGCCTGCCATGCTGGGGACCAGGGTTCGATTCCCGGTGCCTGCCCATGCAAAATAAATAAAAACAGTAAATGTGTGTTTACAAATCACTAAGCTTGCTATAGACCAGGCGAAAGCAAAGAAATGAAAGTAACAATTGAAATTAGAAATGAAGATAAAGAAACGATAAGCAAGGCAATGGTAAACCAAGACTCAGGTTATAACACTTTGATTTGCCCACAATGTTCACTGTCGCATCTCTATGGAAAATGCGTTAAACCTGTACTTACAGGATTTTCAGGCTGTAGAGACCAGAGAATGCTTGTTCCGGAATTCGTGAGAGATGATTCCCAGAGAGACGTCTGCCAATCAGAGAAAAAAGTCAGTGACTGTGGCAGGGAACTCAGGAGGGAAGAGACAGGGCATTTTAAGGACAATGAAACTACTCTGCATGAGAGTGTAATTGTGAGTACACTACATCATGCCTTTGTCAAAACCTGTAGAACTGTACAATACAAAGAGTGAACGCTGATGTAAACTGTATTATTTGGTTAATAACAGTACCAAAATTGGCTCAATGGTAATTTGTACTACTACAAATGTACCACCAGTCAGTGTCTTGGATCTGGGAGGGGCGGATGGTGGTAATAAGTACCATTTATGGAGGCCCACAGTGTGGGAAAGCCTTCACATACAGTAGCTCACTTAATTCTCACAGGCACCCCATAAGGTGCCTATTATTATCCCCAAATTACGGATGAGAACACTGAGGCTCAGAGAGGCAAAGTGACTCCCCCCAAGGGTAACAGAGCTAAGCAGTGGCAGAGCTGACGTCTCCCTCAGAGGCGCCTGAGTTCAAGGCCCATGTAACCCCACAATGCTCCATCCTCTCCGGTGTTCATCTGCAGCACCTCAACCCTACCCTCCAGGCTCACCTGGACGGTATCGTGTTGCCAGCAGAGTTACATATGGGGGGCCTCTGTGTCTCCCCATGCCCTACACTACACAATTAACCCCCACTAATCCAGGAGGGTTAAGAAATGGGGTTTTCTAATTAGTGTAACCTTCTGTGCTAATGAAGCATACCCATGTTTGTCACAGAATGATCACCAATTTTAAAAGTAGCCAATACAATGAATATACTTAATGCATATACTTGATGCTAAAGCCTGAGCAAGCAAAGTTTAATGGTGGATGATTTAGAAAGCACTTCTGGATCTCTGAAGTTTCCAAAGACATTTAAAATGCACTGATTCCTACTGAGAAGCCTGCAGATGGAGAGTGTGTGCTGACATACTTCCGAAAAATTTTGTTAAAATATTTCTCTAACAGTAAAAAATTCAGTTGTTGCCAGGGGTTCAGGGGGGAGAGGGAAGACAGGGCGTTTTTAGGAGCATGAAACTATTCCGTACGAGACTGTAACAGTGGGTGCATGACATCATGCCTTTGTCGAAACCCATAGAACTGTACCACATAAAGAGTGAATGCTGATGGGAACTGTGGGCTTTGGTTAATAATAGTGTGCCCAAATTGGTTCCTCAATTGTAACAAATGTACCACATGCAAGATGTTAATAATAGAGGAAACTATGTTAAAAATAAAGTCTATTAAAAGTGAGCTATAGTGATGAAAATGTTCTGAAATGGATTCTGATGATGAACGCAGATACTGTGAGCCACTGATGGTATACTTTGGATGGACTGTATGGTGTGTGAATAAAATTACATTTAAAAAGTAATAATAGGAGACAACCAAATCAATAGGCCAAGCCCTTGATATTGGGGTTTGCCCCTATGAAACTTATTCCTGAAAAGGATAGGCTGAGCCTACTTAAAATTAGGCCTAAGAGTCACCCCCAGAGAGCCTCTTTTGTTGCTCAGATGTGGCCTCTCTCTCTAAGCCAGGGGTCTAAATGTCCCTGGCAACGTGGAACAGAAATCCCAGGATGATCCAGGACTCAGCATCAAACAGCTGAGAAAACCTTCTTGACCAAAAGGGGAAAGAGAGAAATGAGACAAAATAAAATCTCAGTGGCTGAGAGATTTCAAAAAGGGTCGAAAGGTTATCCTGGAGGTTATTCTTACGCATTAAATAGATATCCCTTTTTAGTTTATGGTGTTTTGGAGTGGCTGGAGGGACGTACCTGAAACTGTTGAGCTGTGTTCCAGTCACCTTGATTCTTGAAGACAATTATATAAAGATATAACTTTTATAATATAAAAAAATTGATAAAGAATAAATAAATAATAGGGAGGGCAAAGGGTAGCATAAATTGAGTAGATGGAAATACTAATGGTCAGTGAGAAGAGGGGTAAGAGGTATGATAGGCATGACTTTTTTCTTTTCTCCTTTTATTTCTTTTTCTGGAGTGATGCAAATGTTCTAAAAAATTATCGTGGCAGTGAATACACAACTGTGTGATGATGTTGAGAGCCAGTGATTATACATCATGTATGGAACATATGTGTGTGAAGATTTACCAATAAAAATAATTTTTTAAAAAATAACATATTTATATTTATATAATTCAGGCCTCTTTATGTGACATCAGTTGTTTAATTTGGGGGGGGGGTCTATTGTTTTAAAAAAGAAATAAAAAGCAGTATGTGAAAAGACATCTCGATATTTGAGGTCTCCAAGCCGAGGCTCTGTAGGTGAGCAGCTGCCTGGAAGGGGCCTTTAGAGGGGGCCTTTTGGATGGGTCCAGCCCCTCTCAGGGAGTGGATAATGGAAGGTCAAGCTCAAATTCTCAGGTGGTGCTCTGTGCATGTCCCCCCCAAGCTCCATGACCTTTGCTCCTGCTTCATTCCCACCCGAGCTGTGTCACCTCCACCCCAGAAGGCCCTTCCACCACCTCTTGCCCTGTCCACTTCCTTTGAAAAGCGGCTCAATACTCCTCCTCCGAGATGGCTTCCCTGACTACCCACCAGCCCACACGCCCTGACCACTCCCTTACACAGGATGCCCCAGCATGTACTCCAGCTCCCAGTCACTGCCCCCTGGCTGCACGCTCAACTCCTCTGCCCAGCCCGGGAGCAACCTGCGTTTGGCAGGCAGCCCTTTTGTGGGTTTTCCCCGTAGCGCCTTGAGTTTGCCTTTCACCCAAAGGAAGCGCAACAAGTACTTGGTCTAAGGGCTTGGTGATGTCGTCGCTCCAGCAGGGGTAGGTAACTGCATCCTTGAGGAGACGCAGGATGGCGGTGGGGAACGCATTAAGGCAGGAGTAGGGGTGACGAGAGATGTTCTCAGGACCTGGAGCCCATGGTTTGCACAGTTTAAGCAAACCTTAGTAGAGCCCCAAGGATCTATGGTGGTGTTAAGACTGGGGCTAGGCCAATGTAGGTAAGAAATAAAAGGTCTGAACCAGGGAAAAGGTGGAGGTGAGACAGGAGATGAGGGCTGCCTTCGGCACTCCCACCTCACTACACAGCAGAGGGCAGGGAGGCCAAACACCCAGCCACACCCCCTCGCTCCACTTCTCATCCACCCATCACCAGTCATTTCTACTTTCACTCCTAAATACGTTTGAATCAATCAGCTTCTTGCCACCCCCACTGCTTTCCATTCTCTTCAAAGTTATCACCATTTCCCTCCTGGGACTTTACAATAGGTTAACTACCTGCCCTACATCTGTTTGTGCCTTCCCTTCCACCACTATTACCTACTCATTTTCCTCATTATAGTGAGTGAGCTTTTCTTTTTTTAATTTCTCGAGGTATAAATGACATACAGTAAACTGTAGAAATTTAAAGTGTACAATTTGATAAGTTTTGACGTGTGTATACACCGATAAAGTCATCACCCCAATCAAGATAGTAAGCCATCTGTCACCCCCCCAAAGTTTCCTCATGCTGCTTTCACCCCAGCCCCACTGATCCCTGGAGAACCATTCCTCTTGTCTGTGTTTTCTAGAGTTTATATAAATGGATCACACAGCACTTTTTTTTTTTTTTTTTTTTTTTTTTTAAAATTTTGTAGAAATGGAATCACACGGCATGTACTTGCTTTGCCAGGCTTCTTTTCCTCAACAATATTATTTTGTTGCATGTATCGGTGGTTGGTTTCTTTTCATTGCTGGGTGGTAGTCCAGTGTATGGATTTGCCAGTTTGACCATTCACCTGTTGGTGCATATTTGAGTAGTTTCCAGGTTTTAGCTATTACAAATAAAGCTACTTGGGACATAAAAAAGGATTGGGGCTAGGATGAAGGTAAGGATTAGGAACAGAGTGACCTGGCTTCCCAGAGCAGACCAGCAGGGCACTCTAACCAAGGCAGTGATTTATACATGACAATGAAAAGCCTGGCTCAAGCATTCTAGGCAGAGAGTGACTGGACCAAGCAATCACTGTGAGCAGGTATTAACCAGGGAGGGCTTTGTGGAGGAGGCAGGACTTGGTACAGACAGAGGGATAGGAAGTGCCTGGGTGGAAAGGCAGGGGGAGTGCCAGGTTGGAGGGGAAGTCAGGAATGGGGAACAGGACTGACCTGACTGAAGGAAAGTTGGCCAGGTAAAGATCAGATAAGAGAGAATTTTAGAACTTGATCCTTTGGACTATGGGAGCCACAAAAGGCTCTTGAGCTGGTGAGATGCACCTCAAAAGCATAAAATATGTTACAAAGGAGGTGGGAGCTCTGACAGTTAGGAGGCTGGCGAACCCCCAGACATGAGGGGACATCTATGGTGGCAGGCATGAAAATCGAAACAAGCGGTGGAGGTGAGACTGTTCAGAGAAGGAATCACCAGACTGGGGGAGTGGCTGGATACGGCAGTGAGCGCAGGTCAAGGATGACTCCCAGGGAGAGGTACGACTACCGACAGAAGGAGGGAAAGCTACCAGGGGGAGATGGCTTCAGAGTGCCTGTACCCTGTGGCCCTGTCCTGCCACCTTTGGATCCACACCCAGGGCTGGTGTCAGCTGAATTCCCTTGCTGTCGAGGAAGCCCCTTCTTTTCCCTTGAGCTCCACATCCTGCCTCCTGGGGAGCCCTGGTTCCTAAGCTAGTAGAGGCAGCCACAGCCCGTGCCCCTGGCCCAGCCCTCCCGACCCCAGGCCGAGCACCGACTCACAGCTCCTCCAGGAAGCGCAGGGGGCGGAAGAGGCCGGGCCGCAGCTCCGTGAGGTTATTCATGCTCAGGTCTCTGCGGGGCGAGAAAAGGGAGGGGACGGTAAGCTGCCCGCCTGCACCATCCTGCACCGTCCATCCAAACCCCGCCGGAGCCCCCGGACGCCCGGTACCCCACGCCGCCCTCATTCCCAGGCGGGTCTGGCAGCGCAGACCGCATTCTCAGAGAGTGAGAACTGGGCTGGGGATCGGGCCTCCGGGGCCATTCTCGTGTTTTCTGTATACAGTCGCCCCACTTTCCCCTCCGCCTTCCACCCTGCCTTGGTGGACACCCCTGGGCCTAGGTGTGATGAAGTCCATGAAGGAAACAGAGCTCCCCATAAAGGGAAAAGCTAGAGAAAAATTCACAGAATTTCAGAGCAGGAAGGGAGGGGCCACCTACTACCTCATCCACCTTTTTACCAGTGGGGAAAGTGAGGCCCAGAAATTAGTGTCTACCCCGCCCCCCCTCCCAAACCCTGCTCTACAGAGCAGGCTGGGACGACAATCACCATGAGTGTGGTCACCCCTGGGCTGCCCCTGGAGCTGCACCCACTTTATCAGCCATTAGAGCCGGTGGGGATTCACGGCCGTCTGAGCTGCCCTGTTTGGCCCCCACCTCCCTCAGCCTCCCTCTACGGTTCTCAAACGGGAGAATGCGACCTTGCCACCATCCCAGAAGATGCCCAGACCCCTGAATGGTGGGATGTGAAGACCCTGTTCCTGGGATGGATTTCCAGCCTCAATCGTCCCAACATCCCTGCCCGTCCAGTCCCCCCAGGCGTGGGGGCAGGTGGGGAGGAGACAATGCCTTAATTTGTAGGTCTTGCCCCATGGTAGCACTTTCCTCTCCATTTTGTGCCTTGGTGAGAAGGCCAGGTGTGTACAACATTCTGGCTCCATCCTATTTCAAACCCCTAAGAGCTGTGTCCTGCTCCCACCTGCCCCTCCCTGGGGGGACGCAGATGTGGGCCCCATCCAGACCACCACATTGCTGGGCACAGCCCCTGGCCTTCTACAGCTTTCTCCCTTGCCTAGGACTGTACTTGTTCCCTCTAACCTCAGTGTCTCCATTTGCTTCCCTAAGAAATGTGGGTGCTTTACGTGCATGCTCAGAAAGGCAGCCTTAGTCTGAGTGCTGATGGTGGGAAAGCATGTGCTTCGGAGCCAGGTTCCAATCTATAAAAAGACTGTTTAGTCTCAAATGCTTTATCTCTGATAAAGACTTGGGCTCCGGACTCCATGTCCTCTAAGGAAGGAAGACATTCTGTTCAGGGTAGAGCCCAGGACCGGGCATGCTGAGGTTGGGGCTGGAGCTTTCAGCAGGCTCCCCAGCTCCCATGTGCAGGCAGAAGGACCACCATAAGGCAAGAAGCAGAAGACGCGGTTGGTTTGGAGATGGTCCCAGGTTAAGGCTGGAGAGGAGCAGAACCAAGAGACTCAGTAGAAGGTTTATAAGCTAGGGGCTTGGTTCTCAGAGTGTTGGGGGTTCCCCTAGCCTAGGGACCTGGTGGAAATATTAAGATACAGGGTACACTGGGCTGTGGCGGTGGGAAGCTCAGGCTGCAAAAGGCCACCGCAGAACTTGGGTCTAATCGAATGCCACCCCCTCGAGTCCCTGGCCTGGCTCATCCTCGGCAAGGCAGGGAGGTACACGGTGCTGCA